>VCRD01000912.1:154098-270367 GCA_006783055.1 Trinorchestia longiramus
TTATCCATGTAACAACTAGGCCACCACCTCAACACTACATTTTATCCATGTAACAACTAGGCCACCACCTCAACACTACATTTTATCAATGTGACAACACCACCACCACCTCAACACTACATTTTATCCATGTAACAACTCGGCCACCACCTCAACACTACATTTTATTCATATGACAACTTACACATCACCTAACACTACATTTTATCCATGTGACAACTTGCACATCAAATCCATCGTTCATCGCACATCTTTCGCCACTGCAACCTTACTTCCCACAACTATTTTTTGGTTATGGGCTGCACTAACAATGATGAAAAATATACAAACAAAAATAATAAAATAAATCAAAACAAAAATAATAAATCAAATTCAGCAATGTAGCCATGATTCAAAAATAAATTCAGTACATAATAGGTTAAATAAATTGACCAACCGTAATAAACACACCTGAACGTCGTTATAGATTCCAGCACTGACCTGCAACAGCAGAGCGCACAGCCTCTTTGCGTTCATCCCTGAGCTCTGCCACACACTCCCCACCTACCCCACGGCTCCCGAGCCCCACTGCACACACCACGGGATGGGTGGAGGATACCCCATACAGCACCCGACCAGCACCAGCCTTGAGGGGGCCGCCACTGTAACAAGAATGTGAAAAACTCAATGTTGTGTCACAGCTCTCTCATGTTCAGCCGCCAGTTACGTCTATAAGCATCTCACGTTATGAGGTACACAACCCACAGAATGAAGGCAAAGAAAACACTCACCCAGCATGAAGACAGAGACGCACGTTCTTGATGAAGACGAGTCTAGCCTAGAAAGTTCACGTCTGAATCTCATTGCAGCATTTGCAACTCAACAATTTACACGATGCTCTTTGATCTGCAAAAGTTCGACTACTGCTACTGAACTTCTGAAAAATTCTGTCTGTTTCCCAGCCAGCAGAGCACCGCATGCCGCGTAGAACGAGTTACTTCAGAATTAGATGAGTAAAGCATAGAGGATAAGTTATTATAGAAGTAGATGAGTAGAGTCTAGAAGATTAGTTATTATAGAAGTAGAGAAATAGAGCATAGAGGATGTTATTTTAGAAGTAGACGACGAGAGCCTAGAGGATTATAGTTATTATAGAAGTAGAGGAGTACAGTCTAGCAGATTACAGTTATTATAAAAGTAGAAGAGTAAAGCCTATGGGGTTAAATTATTCGAGAAGTAAAGTAGAGCATAGAGGATTACAGTTATTTTAGAAGTATGTAGTAGAAGAGTAGAGCCCGGATGTTATTCTAGATATAGAATTAAAAGAGTACAGCACCGAGAATCATAGTTATTCTATAAGTAGAAGAGCAAAGCCGAGAGGATTACAGTTAATTTAGAAGTAGAAAAGTAGGCGTAGAGGCACGCACCACAAACCAGTGAAGCACATAGAGCAGAGGCTGGAAAGTTCACCCACGATCACTTACAATCCACAGGATTAAAAAATTTTCACAACTAAAATGGAAAAAATCAAAACACGATGTAGATTCAAATTTTAGCGTCAATTAACGAGTGATTAAACCTGGATCACGACAAGCCCATAATTTGATTCTAAGACTCCATTACTTACAGAAAGAAAATACCGGACAAAATTGGCATTCTCGTTTGAAACTTTAAAAGCGTGCGAAATCATAACTCGATAACAAGTGTCGTCTTTAGCAACGCTTACGTCTTGCTTACAATGTGTGTTCCCGTTATGATGATTCCAAAGCTCCCAACTTTTTGAGCAGTGATCGTAATTATATTAAAATGATACGTGATACTAACTAGGACCGTAACTACAGCTGATACGATGAGTTGGCCAATGTAGGCGCATGAGTAACAATCATTTTAATGCACGCGTCTGTCAGGTACACAGTATGACGAAGGCGTTGCCAACAAACTAGACATTATAGAGATACAAACTCAAACGTAGGTTCGGGCCGACCTATCCAGAAGAGCTTCGTTGTACCGTGTGTCATTCGACGTATGCTGACGTCCTTATTTTGAGCAGAACAGGAATTCCGTTAGCAAGGGAACTGGAAAGCCCCTCATCTCGAAAACTTTGCATTCTTGACAGCATAGTATATGCTGGCTACATTTTCCAAGCAGGGATAGTCTCTGAGTACAGCATGTCTGTTGTACCTGGGTAGAGTATCTTAGCAATTATAAGCACAAATTACATAGATAACAAATAAATTTTGAAATTTAGAAGTATGCAGGTAACAATGCTCGGCTTCTTCTTGAATTTTAAAATACAAAGGTGAAATAAATACCAGGAGATCATTACTAACTAATATATTCAATGTTTATCCCAGTTTCAGCATCAAATGTGATCCCAACACTGACATAGCGGTGTATATATTTGAACCGTGACCCTGAGTACAAAACTTGATATTGAATTGCCGTACGCTACTGCAAGCAGGACAACTAGTATTCAAGTGTTGCACACGGATAAAAATTGAAGAATTAGAAAAAATAACGAATGCTTAGGAAACTTCAGGCAAACAGAGCTGTGAGGAAAGCAAGCTTCGTGCCGGAAGGGTGACATTCTTATAACGTGACTGTATTAGTGGTCTGCATCGAAGTCTTCCACTAATGCAAACAAACGCGCTACATTTTGTGAATGTGCACAACATGAAACTTAAATAAAACTGTACGTACGGAAAACTTTGAGCAATGATCAAGCGTACTTGCATTAGTTATTTTGGACACAGATTTCAAAACCTACAGCACTATAGAGCAGTTATGGTCAAAAGACGGACGTGTTTGTTGTTCTGTAACACACCTAATTAAATGACGTCGAGTAAGCGATATAAAATAGATAATTTTGACAGAAACAACTTAATTCGAAAAAGTATCAGAAAAATGTACTATGGCTGAAATTATCTTTCCAAAAAGAAGGAACAAGGCACAGCACAAAGAAAAACCCAAAAGAAAGATCCGTGCACACGGGAATCATTTAGAAAATATATGAATTACCTAACAGTACTCGATTTTCCCAATAAATTTCACAACATTTTACGGCTCGTAAGTTTGAGCCTAGGGAAGTGAGGTCATTTTCCAAATCACATTTGTAACTCAAGTTGTAGTCGTAACAACCAAAGCTAACTTGTCTCTTTAGTGACAAAGATACAGTAACACTGACACAGGAAGTAACTGTGACACAGAAAGCGGCCGTAACACTGGGTGTACCCTGTATTAACCAAGTAGTCCCTACGCTCAATTCTAACAATGCAAGTTATTTTCCTGTCAAACATACCAAATAGCTGCTGCTTGCTGCCAAACATACCAAACAGTGGCTGTGGCCCAAACTACCCAACAGTGGCTGTGGCCAGACCTACTAAACAGTGGCTATGGTCCAAATTACCTAACAGTGGCTGTGGCCCAAACTACCCAACAGTGGCTGTGGCCCAAACTACCTAACAGTGGCTGTGGCCCCAATTACCTAACAGTGGCTGTGGCCAGACCTACTAAACAGTGGCAGCACAAATGACCGGGTGACAAACAAAGTTAATTTGTATCAACAATAGGCCCTCAAATAGACGACGATACATAACAAGTTTAACTATCACGGTAAAATGAACAATTAAGGGGTCAAACTTTACAAGAAAATTCTGGTGATATTTTTTGCAGCGCTATCAGAAATACATTATACATATAAATTTTGGCTTACACTACAAGATATATCGCTCTAGAGAAATAATTGAAATTCAAAACCAGAAAAATTTGAACATATTAACCTCGAGAGCCAAAAATTGTTGTTCATCCTAATTGCTATTTTGCAAAATAACAAAAACTTGTGAGTGAAAATTGGAAGAAATTAGCCAAAACTATTCACAATTTGATAATTATACAATCAAAAAAAGAACGAGGATAAGAAAGAATAGTAGATAAAAGGTACTCCTGCTAACGAAATAACCAAAATATATAAGACGAGGTTTGAGAAATAGCTCGTCATGGTCGAGGGTTTTACCTATACAGACATAATACAGTCGAGTCGCCAGCGGCAGGGTCAGCATTTCTCAGTAAAGGAAGCCCTCCGTTAGTACCGTCAGATGCTGCATTGGATTCCACTCTTGAGAGAAGGAAATACTAAATCAATGTCGTCAGATGCAGTATTGGAGACACGCTCGTTCGATAAACGATAATCGACAGATTTCGTTTTTTTCCATCACCGTGGCCGACTCAAAAATGTTTCAACAGAACCCATGAATAGCACAAAAAATGAAAAACTTCTGTCTGAATCCGGTTGCATGATACTTCAGAACCTCTAAAAAACGAACAGAGGATACATCAAGATCATGTTCCACGAAATATGAACCAGCGACAGATTCCAGGAACAGGCTCTGTTGATGCTGAGCTGGGCAGCTGTGATACCTCTTAAGCATGCACAGTACGCAAAGTTTGCTGACGAGAACAAACACGATCAGCAAATTTACCTATTTGCTGAATCGTGCTAGTGTCTGTCACTTTTGACGTGTTAAAGTTAGAAATATGGAACTAAGTCGACAGTAGGAGAGTACGGTTAATTTGAGGATAAGAATATCCCCAATAGGTACTGATGGCAAGTAATATAAGCGCGTTCAATAATTTACAAATTTAAATCAGGTTAACGAAAACTTGCTGCAGTACACTGCTTTAGACAATCCATTGATAAAATAATTGGAATGGGGACAAACGGCACTTCTTAAACAAAGGTGCGGAGGGAATAAACGTAAGTTACTACAAATGTAAACGATAGCTTTCACTATAAACATTTTAGTGATCATCTAGCAATTGCCGTTTTCTTGCTCTGTCAATAAACCTTATGTGCGAAAAGATTGAAACAAAATTTTTCTCAGTAGACAATCACGAGCATCAAGCTTCAAATTTAAATTAGAATGTACTGATTAGTGACCTCTGCATAACACATAAGAAACAAGTGATACCCTAACCAAAAGCCTGATTTTTCAAGGCAAAATGCCTCAACATGAATATGAAGCGTAAGCTGTTTCGGCCTTTTGCACACAGTGCTCATATTAACAGTAAAAATTCACCTAGAAACAGAACCGGCATCGAAATCCTTCGATGGATAATGAGGATTTCAGCTGCAGCAAAAAACTAACCATGATGCCGGCAACTTTTAAGCCAAAAAGCAATTCACCGTTAGACAACCTCCGCAAGCCTGACATATACAATCCTACAGGACATTCCAAACGACATGAAGCCAACACAATCAACAATAACGCTGGAGACTCAAGAATAAGTTTCGCAACAAGGAGGAAAGCATATAAGAGGCAAAAACCAACAGCCACAAACAACAGTACCAAGGTAACCAATCATGATATTACGAAATGGCAACAGAAACAACGACAAACAACAGTGTCTAGGAAACCAAACCTAATATAAGGAAATGACAGCATACAACAGGGCGATCACATACGCAGGCTCGCAAAGAGTGGAGAGATAAACTTCCATGGAAAGATAATGGAACATGGCGGCGGTCTGCTGCAGCAGCTGTTACATAATTTTGGCCCTTCCACAGCAGCACCCGAAGCGTCATATCAATAAACATAATTAACGATCAAACTTAATGCTTTACCTCTGCTGGAGACGATCATAAATACAAAGGACAATTTAGTTTAACTAGCAAGATGCACTGTCAACTAATTTTCATTTGCATGGGAGATGAAGTAAGGCGAACACTGGAAGTTCTACCACTAGTTTTAATTTGTGCCGAATGGATTCATTGAATGACTCAGGGCCGTAGAGGAATTACTTTAGACGACCTTGGCTCACAGGAGAAAAATTTTGGGATGCCATCCTGTTGTATGCCTGTGTATTAGAAGAAATTGAAGGCCGTTACAAAGGCCCCAGCCTTACCCTCAAATCTAAGTCGAAGGGTAAGTATTCGACATCACAACTTGTTTTAACAGTAACAGTAATGACAACCCTCAGAGGGGCATTATCAAAACCAGAACAAACAACTCAAGATATCAAACCAGTACATGAGCCTCAGGATGGGAGGATTTTATAAGTTATATTAATAGAAGCCAATTCAAGCCTTCATCGTTAGGACAAATAAGATCATATAAAATAAGTTCAATCAGGAGCTCAAGAAAAGTTTTCTATTATTTGGCGTTTACTTGCATACTTCAATAGTCATTAATTCGTATATAAGACTGATATCGCAGACTGATATATTTTAGCTAAATATAACTCGTAAATATTCTAACATAAATTCATATATATATATATATATATGTATACTCAGAAAGGGTTTAATCATTTCTCAATCGTCATAATACTCACGAACAAAGTAAAGCATATCTTAAACAAAAAATACATGTGGGGCGACTTTAAGAAAGACAAATATTTTCTGAAGATGGGAAGTGCACCAAAAGCAGGATACGGCTAGAACAAAGTAGACGAGACACAGAGAATGGAAAATGAAAATATCTTAAAGCAAAAATAATAAATGAAGAGATGCGTATTAAACAAAAAATTGTAAATTAAACGCTCATAAGGATTTTCAGGTTATTTGCTAACAGAGTAGCTAAGACACACTCAAATAACACGGTAGTTTCGGCCTAAGATAAGATTTCTGAAGCAAAAAAGAAACGTGTGAAGAAAGAACAAAAGATGCCTTCAGAACATCACATAGGCCAACCTACGGACTGAGAAAAAGAAGCAACAAATATTCTCCATAGCAGCACAACTGAACGGAGAGAATCTTACTACCAATGACCCTGCATCGCAGTTGATGGTTCAGGACACGTCAGAGGAGCACCAATTCTTCCATTTGTTTTAACTACGACAGACCTTGAGGGTACAACTTCAAGAGTCAGAGCTCCGAGACATGAAAGGAATTTAGAAAAAGTAAAAATATAACTCCAGCTACCTGAGCAAAGAACAAGATATCAGCCGAGTATAAAAGCACTCATAAAATTAGATCATTTGGAGGACTTTGATGATGCCTTGGCTGTTCCCAGCCACAAGGACGTTAGAGCCGCGTCTCCAGCACACTGCTGACACGAAGTCAGTCGAGTCTTCTTCGCGAGCTTCAGGATCCACTATGAACCGCCGCTGATCAAAGCGAAATGAAATCATTTTCTTAGGCAGATCTTTGTAGTAGACATAGAGGGAGTTATTCTCAGACCCACAGGCCACGTATTCTCCATCAGTAGCGAGACCCACGAAGTTTTTATCGTTCAGATGCCCCTGAAGGGACTGAACACAGTTCGGTTCATTCACATTCCAAACTTTCAACTGAGAGTCAGTGGACGCTGACACTAACTCATCACCCGAGATGAATTTTACGTAAGACACGGCTTTTTTGTGGCCTTTGAATAGCCTCAAAGGCTCTTTCATTTTTCTCAAGTCGTAGTAGTGAACACAGTGGTCAGCTGACCCGAACGCCAGACGATAACGACTATCAGGATTGAATTGAACACAACACACGTTCGCCTTAGCCTCTAAGCTAGTGATGGAGCGATCACTGTCAAGGTGCCAAAGCTTGACGCACGCGTCGTCACTACCCGACGCTATCAGCTTCGTGTCCATTTTGTTGAAATCTACACTCCAGCACCGCTTCTGGTGTTCCTTGTACACGTGCTGTTTCTGGGCCGTGAACGCATCCCAGATGGTCACATCCCCATCATAGTCACTGCTGGCAAGCTTGTGCTTTAGGTAAGAGCTCCAGCTCACGCAACTGATCTTAGAATCGCACACCATCTCCGAACTGGGATAGTGGATATCCACAACGTCGCCAATGATATTCCTGTAGTCGAACACCCGGATCTTCTTCGTGAGGCCAGCTACTGCAAAATACTCGCCGTCTTTATCAAACTCAATACTAGAGGCGATGTTACTTGAGGCAGGAAATTTGTCACCAGCGTAATCTATTGTGGCAAGCGTCCTGAGGCAGCTGAACTGCGAAAACTTACAGATGCAGTTACCAAATTCGTCGAGCCTTTCGTTAACATGATGAGCCTCAGACCGGCTTGACGTTGCAGGATCGTCAGTAAGCACAGGTACTCTGTAGGTAAAATAACCTTTGCTCAGCTCATCAAAGTTGTGATGAACTTTTTTCTTCCTGACATCGAGAGAAGTGCTGCTGGCCGGCAGCTCATTCTTGACAGGCACGTTGAAGCCCTCAATGAATTGAAATTCCTCTTCCTCCTCACATTCTGGGGCGGCGGTCGCTCGGGCTTCAATATCGTCGTACGTCTCGCCAATGTTCGAGGTGCTCGGGACACCGATGTCCGATTCATGATTGATGCCCTCCTCTTTAACAATCTGGTCACACTTTTGGTTCAATAAACGCTTGATGGAATCCAAATCGTAATTGACGATGTCAAGCTCCTTGTTGATGATAGCCAATTGAAGTTCTTTTCTTCTTCTGAGCTCCGTTAAGAAAGTGTCTAGTAGTTTATACTTTATTTCATCAGAGTTGGCAAGTAGCTGATCTTTCTTCTCCTGCAGCATGGAGATGAGGGTACTGAGGTCGGACACTCTCATAGATCCTGAGCTTTGGCCGACATAAGCTTGCAAGTCGGTTAGCAGCGACTTCTTGCTCTTCCTGCTCATGGTCTCGTTGAGCTCGAGCGACTCTTTATACTTGAGGACTTGCTGGTTCACAAGATGGTTTGGGAAGATGTTCTCTGTACTGTAGACGGAATAGTTGCACTTGGGACAACGCTTGCTGTTGTTGATGCTCTTCTCGAGGCAGACCCGGCAAAAGGTGTGACCGCAGCTGATGATGTGTGCCTCTTTCATGAGCTCCAGGCAGATGGGGCACAGGAAGTCTGAGCAGATGTCCTGCACCGTGCCCTCAATGCCATCCTGCACTACGGAAATGGGGCGCTTGGTTCCTCTAGGGGGCATCATCAGCCTCGCAGACGTAGCAGTCAGAGGAGCAGCCAGAGAAGGAGACGCGAAAGAGGACAGGCTTGGGCCGCTCACATTATTGTTGTTGCTGCTGCTTGTAGCGGCTGCAGCTGCACTCGCAGCAGCTGCAGCAGCAAAGCGTACGTTGCGCCGTACGTTGTCAGGCATTCCGCTCACGTTCATGCCGACGAATTTGCAATTTCAACAGCACTCGAATTTGCAGTTAAGAAATGACGTCTTAACCTCAAGCAGTAGACGAATCTGAGTTATCATACACGTGTATTAGTATCATCAATAAAGTAACTCGCTCATTACAATGTCTTTTTTGTAATAAGGTAATTAATGACGTTTCTGTTAGTTCTGGCAACAACAACTTTCCATCACCATTACATGAGCATTAAAACCATAGGGAATCTTTTCCTTTCGGAAAGTACTCGAGTGATACTACCACAAAATCTTCTTCACTATCCACTTGCACTACAACAGAGCCGCGTTAATGAGCTTGGTTTTTCCTCTAAGTAAAAATCAAAAAATCTCAAGCCTAAATATATCACTCGTTGAATGTGTATCTGTGATACAAACCACAGGCAATATTTAACAGCTTGACTTTGTTGACGGGTGGGGTGCACTAATTCTTAGTTTCAAGCAGAAAAGACAACAGGAGAAATGGAGGTGGAACGTTGGCGTTAATAATGGCTGCCCGTATTCAGACAACGGGATACAGCTTGGCAGCGGGCACGTCCACACAATGTTAATATTGCAGTCAAAGGGTATTTTCCATACAACTTCTCATAAACTGAAGCAGAAGCTGAAGAAGGTGCTTTTAGAAGTTAAAGACTGGCTATGTTGTGGATCCTGGAAACCCTCAGCTTCACCCCCGTAGGCCAGTGAAACCTGAAAGATAACGTGCTTTTTACTTCATTGAATGATGATGCAACGATAATGATCTCATAAGAGCTATAGAACCAAGATCACCATTAATGAGAGAGTTTACAGTGAGCCGGCACTAGCTTTGTGCAGCTTGAGCAAGTCTTTCAGGTATCACAGGCCCCAGAGTTGGCTATTCTCCGAAAACATCAATAAAATAAGGAATACAAACCTACAATATTGCACCCAGTAAGTCCTGCATTAAGCCAACAAACTAACATAGTGCTGTATGCTTGGCAGTAACTAGTATTGATGGGACAATTTATCGGTATTGGTAGTTTTTCTTTACATCAGAATCGGCACCGGAGTTCCAAATTTTAATGTCGATTCTGATTCCTTCTTGTATAATACATGCATTCACTTGTCAATTCAACTGCCGGCACTGAGAAGGAGACAACCCCTGGGTTAGTAAAATTGTTAAAGAAGGTACCGAATTTGGTACGATTCCCTTCAAATTATGATTTTGGTACGTTTGGTAACATTAGTATTTTTTCAGAACCACACAAGTCTTTAATCATCACTCACAAAGACAAACAATTCAAATTTATCAAGCCACATGATGACTCTGCCAATTCAGTCCTCTAATTTTTCCATAAAAGCTTTTTAACACAATTTGCTGAAGAGTAAAACATGGCCATAAATGAAATCCTCTAGTAATATACACATATATGCACACTAATAAGGAGCAGGCATCAAACTATAATGAATGCCAGAGATGTTATGAAAACAAAAGACTAACGTAGGTATTGTAGTGAAGGACACGTAATTATTATAAAGATGCATGATAAACATGAAATTTTACTGAAGAATAAATTGTGTGAAGACAAATAGCTAACATGCATATTGGATTGAAGACTAAAGGATGTAAAAATGACAAACAGCTACCATGAATATTGGAGTGAGGTTATGAAGCCATTGGCCACGGCTGATCTGTCCAAAGTACAGGTTCATGGGACTGCAGGGCAAAGTTAATGTACACAGGAGAAAAAGATAGAAGTCAGGAACCCAAAAACTATAGGTACAAAAAGAGGAGTAGCAGAGAACAGAATTTTATCTATCAGCCACTTAAAATGAAACCATATTCTCAGCTTAAAAAGAAGGGATAGAATGCCCTAGTATGGATATTATGCATATTTTTAGAAATAATGACAAAATTTCATAGTTAGTTAATGAGGAAATGAAGCAACTCTTTATGCAATCCAGAATGCCTTCATTTAGAGCAATGGAAAAAGAACTTCAAATCATTCCTTCAATAAAAACATCAGCTGCTAGAAGGCTACTCAATGCTATAGAGTGACAGCAAATTTACTGGCACAGATTCATTTATTACAGTATTTATGAACTCCATGCATCTCTACATTGCAGACATTGTCAGAGCACCACAGTTCAAGCAACACAATTAAGCTATAGTACAGAAATAATAATATTAATACTCACTAGTACAGCAAAGCAAGTTGTAATACTCACTAGAGTAAGTTGTAATACTCACTAGTCCAGCAGAGTAAGTTGTAACACTCACTAGAGTAAGTTGTAACACTCACTAGAGTAAGTTGTAACACTCACTAGAGTAAGTTGTAACACTCACTAGAGTAAGTTGTAACACTCACTAGAGTAAGTTGTAACACTCACTAGAGTAAGTTGTAATACTGACTAGAGTAAGTTGTGATACTCACTAGTCCAGCAGAGTAAGGAGTCTTCCAGCTGAAGCTTCATTGACTGATGCTGCTGTAGAAGTCAAGCCTGTCACACCCTTGTCTTCATACACTCCAACAACCAGGCCAGTCTGGGGGGTAAATTGAAATAGAGTATTCTGAGCATCACATAAATCTAAGTAATTAATCATTCATAGTAACTGGGATACACATCCATGCTTGAAACTTCAACTTTAACTTTTAAACATTGATAAAATTTTGAAACTTACCAAGTAAATACATAATTGTAAGATATATATGTACTGACAGTTGAGTCACATGTATATATTAACACTTTTCAGACCTGCAGTTAGGTCAATTAAAACAACTATCTTAAGCAAATGAAAAAATTTTACAGAAAACTGTACTTGTACTTAGAGTCCAGGAAAAAAAATTGGAATATAGCAGCTAGCCACATCAAAATGTTTATTTTGCTTAACACTTTCACTATCAAGAAATCATATACAAGCAACAGTAAATTTTGCAAACAGACCATGTTATTTATATGAAAGTGTTCCTTAAAACTGTGTCCCTCATACATGCAGCACAGGTATTGTTAATTGATAGGTCTAAAATAATACCAGTACCAACATATATACAGAACTTTGACCCAGAGAAGCTGTAAAATAAACAGTTGAATGAGTAAAACTACCAGAAAATACAATTTTATTTGTAATTATTCTCTTTAGTATCAAATACTTATTAGTCAATGCATAAGCCAACTTGAATGTTTTCAATACCTATTGTGTCATTCACATAAGAGTAACCATACTATGAATAAATCCTACCATTATGCACAAAATTACTTCTTTCAGCAGTCACCCGTATGTGAGCTCCATGAAACCAAGAGTTAAGTTACTACATATGTGTTCCATCTCAATAATCTAGAAATATTCATAGCATGTATACAGATATGTAAAAATGAATTAATTGTTGAAAAAAATTATAAAAATTAAAAATAAGCAGTTGGTCTCCACAGTTAATCCAAAAATTGGATCTGGAAACAAATGTATTGACTTTGCTGGCTTATCTTCTTTCCACCTTCCTTAAGACTTGCCTCTTCTTTCAGTTTCTTTTTACTTTCCATACACACAAATAATTTAGAAAGTAATGTTCTGCTGGTGTAGAGGTTCATCACTCTATGGAAATTCTGTGAAGCTCAATATCACTCAAATCAATTTTGAGTTATCTAAGTTCGAAGTCTGATTAAGCATAAATAAAAGTGGAGCATATAGAACTAGGATATGAAATTAATGAAAATAGGAATTGTTTTCAGTCATTTCTATCAACAGAATAGAATAGAATAGAATGAGGCTAGGATAGAATGGAGATCAACATCAATATTAAATTCAAAATATTTCATGCAACTTGCTTAATTCATCATAGTTTAATGTGCATAAGAATGTAAGTTATAAAAGTTTGTATGTAAAAAGTTAATTGGAAGTGAGATTGACACTAGTTGAAATGCATCAGCTTTATAAGTTTCTATTCTTCTCTGCTTTGGGATCCTTTAGAAAATAATATATATTTGTACTTAAAAATATGCAAGTTTATACTCTGTAATTTTTTTAGTAATGCAATATTGCTACCAAAAACTAACTGGAAACATAATAAAGTCATATAAAACAATTTTCAAAATAAATTGCTAAAAAATAGATCTGAATTACTAAGTATATGCTTCATTTTTACATACATCCTTAGTGATGAATATCCATACAGAAAAACATATTCATGCTATATAATAATTGATACAATGAAATTGCAGTGAAAACAATCAGAGAATAGCCTTTTCTGGTATTCAGCAATTGCACATATTGAGCATAATTTAAAAGTATATAAATTATTTAGAAGTTGCAAATAAAAATAAAAGGTTTTGGATTCCAATACCTAAAATTATCTCAACTTATGACAAGAACCTCTTAAGTTTACAAATTAGAAAAATTAAACATTGTTCAAATCATCAAGAAAAAGATTCAAACTTTTAATACCTAAGTAAATTTAAAAAAAAGGTGAAATACTAACAGTTTCAAAACACACAAATGACTAATATAAATGGATACAGATGGTTAGCTACACAACCAAAAATCATAAATTACTCAAACTAGATAATGATTAATAGATGAAACAAACCATTATAAAATTTCACTACAATATTACACAAAATTTCACTACAATATTACATAAGTATAAGAGAAGTATGATATTAACCTAATTCTAGTTATACATACCTTAGATGCACTAGATGACAGTCGCACACAATTGAAAACCAACGGTAACCTTGAACACCGGAGAATATTTTTTGCCATACCTATTATCTTATGAAGCACAGCAGTAGTAATAGGATCACTCAGGCTGTAAAGAATTACAGTGAAAATTTTAGAAACACATAAGAATGATCAGTTGTCAACTATGATAAAATTAGGTTATTACAAGTGTTCAAATTTTAGAGGCTGGATAAAAAGCTGAACTAGTTTATGGCTAAAATGCAGTACTATAACCACAAACTGTAGAACATAAAAATTTATTTGATAAATAAGCATTCTATAAAATTATTTAGGATGTGATGTCACAATCATTCACTAAATAGAAATCAAAATAAGCTATTTGTTGTGGTGATCTTTAATAGGACAGAATTGACGCTGGAGATCAGAGTTCATCATTATTATTATATACCTGTGACAACCACCTCAGCAACAATAATTGAAGACGATACATTAGGCCTCTCTGCAGCCCAGATGCTATTGATTCTATCAGAAAAGTGCCAACGCTTTTGAACTTACATATTGTAGCAACAAATTGATGGAGTTTTGAAATTTCATCTTAAATATCGTCTGCGTTCCATGCTGCTAAATTCGTGCGGAAATAATAACACCATCATTGGCGAACACAAACTTGAAAATGTTCAGAAAAATCAACACACCCAATAGTAAATATACCATAGTAGCCATAATGAATGAATAATTAATGTTATAACATAAAATTAAATAACAAATAATACATTCATACGGGTCCGGAATATCTCTTAGTATTACACACTAAATGAGGACAACGACAGCAAGCCGTGATCGGACTCAAAGTGCCTGATCAAATGAGACACGCCGTCGTCCACGTATCCGCACATCAAGATATCAAACATCTATTAACAAGTGCACAGAATATTCTGGTTTTATTTTTCCAATACTTTGAACGCAGGTTGATATATGTTACTAAGTTCCAGCGAAAGCGAAATGAAATAATTCTGTTCAGTTATGATAATGCTAAAAAGAAAAACATTGTTTTCGGCTTTTGAGAGTTTTCTTATCTCTTCAATTCAATACCCGTAGGTACAAAAATACTACCCTCTACAGTTAATGTCTTTTCACTTTGTTTATCCCAGTATAAAACATCATCAGCGTTGCCTACTTTTCATTTTAAATATTTTTAGAATTTGAATAATAACTGGAATAAATTCTAAAATTTTATAACCCAAAACTTCATTAAAGGCAGAATTTTTCGTTTCAATAGATAATACTTAAATAATACTTAAGTACTAGTATAATTCTACACGATAAGATGTAGCATGATACTACCACTTAAAAAAACATTAATTTAAGAGTATTAAAAAAAGGTCTTCATTTTTACCATCAGAGATAATAATAAAACCACCATAAAATTTTACTAACTTTTTACAATTAAAGTACGTTTATTAAGTAAACATTGTCATATTTCTTATATTGATTACCAATAGTAATTGACATATTCCCGACTAGTGCGCAGTGCTATGACAACATCTCACACGCTTCATGGTACTCTGATCTGAGTAAAGCCTTTAGCTGAAGGTGAGTCTTATTTATAGGTTAATAAATAAGACTCACCTTCAGCTAAAGGCTTTACTCAGATAATAAACATGTGATGTAATATATAAAATTTCGTTGTTCGCCCATCCTCTCTTCACCCACTACTAATGAGAGACACACTACAAACTACAGATTCACAGCAACCCACACGGTAACTATAACACACACACTTATTGCAAGTCACCAATTGCACGTCTCCGTAACTGCACGGCACCTCTTGATTGCATGGAACATCTTAACAGCACGGGACCTCTTGACTGCATGGCACCTCTTAACTGCTCGGGACCTCTTAATTGCATGGAACATCTTAACAGCACGGGACCTCTTAACTGCACGGCACCTCTTGATTGCATGGAACATCTTAACAACACGGGACCTCTTGATTGCATGGAACATCTTAACAACACGGAACCTCTTAACTGCACGGCACCTCTTGATTGCATGGAACATCTTAACAGCACGGGACCTCTTAACTGCATGGCACCTCTTGATTGCATGGAACATCTTAACAGCACGGGACCTCTTGATTGCATGGCACCTCTTAACTGCTCGGGACCTCTTAATTGCACGGAAACACGTTAACAGCACGGGACCTCTTGATTGCATGTGACACATTACAGCAAGTGATTCAATAATTGCAAGTAAACTCTTGTATTTGAATACGCCCACTTCTGAGTAAATACACTGTTACACAAGATCATCAACATTCACCATGAATAACTGTTGCTGGAGCCAATTCCCTACGAACTCAGCGGACCTACTCAAGCCTGTGTAGACCCTACTTCTGGCAAGATTACGCTATCCACTGAGAAGAGAATAACTCTTTATTATGGTTGGTTGGTCGAACTGGAGCCCTCCAAAAAAGACTCCAAATAGGCTTCTGGCAAGTGTAGTAACACTCAGCCCACCAGCCTGGACTCCAGCAACTGCACTGCAGCTCATGTAACTCTCTATTATGCATACCTGAGCTGCAGAAATAAAAGCTGAGTCTAAAACACAACCGTTTTTGTTTTTTCTCAAGCATAGGTCACAATAGCAGTTAAAAAGAACCCCTATTTCATTAAGTGAAGAACATTGGTGAATCATAAACCACCAACATCTAAAACTTTACAAAGATTTATCACTTGATTATATTTTGGCAAATTACATTCATCTCTATGGCTAGTATACTCTATTTCCAAAGAATTATGAAAGGTTTATCTGATCTATTCGAGTACATTTAATTAATTCGAATCATAGCATTGCACTTAGTATTTAGTACGTTATATCTGAATCAAAGTTTACTTATTTCATTTAATTAGATCAAGCGGAGTTTTAATTATAATATGTAATAGTTCCTTATCTTCAAGCCTGAATCGTACAATGACAGATCTGTAGCGCAACCCTACCAAATTCATTGGTTCAGTAACGAACACTGCGTATCAAGGGAAACGAGTAATTTTTATTGATCAGTTGATAATATATTGTCTTAATTAATGTCTTCTGATTAAAATTATGGACAATTTATTGCGCAGTTGGGATTGTAATTAAACTATTCTTAACATATTATACCGTAGCTTGCAGATGAACAAAACAGCAAAATTGTAAATGTAAACGCTAATAAGTCCAAACTCTGGTAAATTTCTGGGTATTTTATCGGAAAATCTGCTACTAGAGAAAAACTATACAACCAGGAGTATTTAGTCTTTAGACTGAATAAAATAAAGTTAAGACCCTGATTTTTCCTTAAATTTCAAGACAGCGGCTGGCTGCTAATTTTACCAGATGAATAATCAAGCAATACTGATTTTACTGATTTTACCCTCATGTTGTTCTGAAGGACCAACTGAACTCACAAAATAATAAGTAATTACAATTCTCGATCAATACAAGAAAAGGGTTAAAAAGACGTCACATGACCAAAGTCAGCTTTAACACTAGATGAGTTACACGAATATAAATAAATTTCTATTATCAATGTTCTTCGTATCCATTAATCCTGGTGTTATTATGTTTAATTTACTATTATTACAGCTAATATGACCACCTGAATTATTTAAATTTGAAGTAATTGTCATAGATATCTTGATTTCATATTAAAATCATGATTATGTTAGCATTGATGATGTTAATAATATTTAATATTATTAATAATAACACAAATACCATTGTTACTATACTCACAACTATCTTACCTAATATGACTGCTGTTTCCTAGATACTTCCGTATGCCCAAAAGATGTATTAAAAATCAGTACATATTTTTGTACAGGCTCCAGCAATTTAGTTCTCATATTTCCCTTTTTGTTCTCGTTTTCAAGCATTGGTGACAACAGCCCTAGCACACAGCAGTAGTTCACTCTTGCACCATCGCGTGGGTCAGAGAGGACAAAGCTTGGACAGAAGGAAGTTCATGCGTACTGATAGGCGTTGCTGAGCCACTAGACATAGGATCAGTCATTGGCAACTAGAACTTCGCACGTGTTCGATCAATGAGTGCTGTATTCGTTGCTTCAGACCGAGAGACAAGTTATTTTAAAGCCGAACACTAAGCGATAAAGTGAGATGGACGTCATTAGAGAAATGGAAATGGCAGAAAAAGGAGTATATGTGATGTTAAAGCAAAAGACCTGCATATAAAACTGTGAAAAATTCCTTTGACTTTGTAAAATTAGGATGAAACACTAGAAAAAGTTATATTTATACCCTTAGAAATGTACACTGATACAATGTTCCTTTTGAGCGAGAAGATCAAATTACATGAATAGGAACTGCTTCGGACTGAAAAGAATTACGAGATATAATTGAAGGACTGTGGTTAGCAGAGAAGTCATATGCTACATTGGCGTGATTGTGCCGCAAAAATCAATATAGCAGAACACAAGTCCGGTTCTGAGATAAGGGATATATTGTACTGCTACTATCTCCTATTTCACTATGCGAATTTTATTTACATCTGTATCCTAATTTCATTCATAACATTTAAATATCCGTTGTTGTTGTTTTCTATGGTATTAATTGGAAGCTATTATATAAAGGGATTACGAGGTAACTCTAAATTACTATGCCTGTCATTATTTGACACGAATAATTGTTGAACCAGTCGGCTGTAACATAACTTTCAAAATTTCATTCATACCACTTAGTAACAATGAAGTAAGCTTTCAAATTTAAATTCACAGAAAATTTTGTTTTACTCTATCATTTTGCCAATATATGAAAAGAGAAATAGACGACCCTCTCATTGTTCTATCAAATTTAAAATATGTTTACTAAACTTCACGAACTAATCTGACATTGGCATTCACATTAAATCCTAGAGTACAGCATCAAACAGAGATTTTCATCTGGAATCCCTGTACATTACAATATTTACTGCACCACGCTCTGCTAGAATTACGAAAGTCCGTGCATTGTTAATATAAAACTTAGATCTCTTCATCATATCATAGCTACGTAAGCACTGATTTATAGGTGACACTAGTCGAAAAATTTACAAGTGCTGGATCAAACTAGTGAGAATAGAGCACGTCGCGCTCAAACACACTAGCTTTCTTGAATCTATGTTCTTTTTTCATTCATATATTCAAAAACAAACAGCATAGAACCAGTAGAGTACTGCTTATCATTCATGTATCACCTATAGATTTTAAAATAATAAGAATCTTAAAAAAGACTGGTACTCTTCTATGTATTAAGAATTGGGTGAAGTGCAATTCTAGCAGTGTTGTATTGTAGCTTTTATAGAACTAGAAATTAAAACCGAGATATTCGTTGTTGGTGTGCATGAGGAGTGTAATGATTTTCTTGAAGCATTGATTTAAAGACGTAGGCTTCACATTTTCAAATCTAATTTTTTGTATACCGTGTATGCGATTACTTTGAATAATTTTTATGGTTTATTTCCTTCCATACGACAACATGGTTACAGTAGACAAGCAAATGTGTATCAATAGCTCGTTTTATTTCAGGGCAAAGATACACATAAATCTTACTGAGGGAATTGACATTTCCTTAGACAATCTAAGAGAATGTGATTGCATCTGAACGTAATCAACTCGACTAAAAAAGAGGGTGTAAAGCTACGCAGAATCAAATGGCATAAAATTACTGCGATATTTGATCGGTATTGCTGACAGAAGTCTTCAGTGAAAAATTTCGCTGCGGGAATTGTGAATACTGAACATTATTAAAATGCTTCTGTAAGCTTCAGGTAATCGTTCACAAACAGTGAATAAATGTTTTAAAATAAACATTTAAAATTGAGTGTGTTCCGAAGATAAAACAATGATTTGTAAAAACAATAAGTGAATACGATTTGTCAAATTTATAAAAGATACAAAGAGCATATGAAGACTGCAGAAAATATCATAAGAACTCGCTACACATTGGCATCATTTTACAATACAACTGGAATAAAAATGTAGTATTATATCATTATATACGAAAAAATTCATTGACGAAGTACTTTTTTAAAAGCTGTACCTCTACTTTAAAAGAAACAGTCATAGTAACTGGATCAAAATGGAAGACTTTTCATCCTTGAAAGCATCAATATTGATATTGTTAGTGTTGGTTAACTCGAACGCATCTTCAAAATCACAAGAACTGAATAATTCATCAATATTTTCTTTTCGAAATGATAAATCGTCGAACGTTTCGTTGTCTCACTATTTGAGTGAAATATCTGGGGACAATCCTAAAATTGTACAATTTGAATCCATTGGAACTGGACCAACCATGAATAGAAGAACAAAGAGATGGGCAGTTCAGAAATGTTCTCCAGACAAAAGAATTCTACTGTCATCTAACATGTACAAATCTTATCAACGATCGGTCAACTTCTACATACGTCAAACTACTTTGTTCATACTGAAGGTAGATATTCACTTGTATGACACTGGGTTTTTTACTTCAGGCCCAGATGGCTTCAGTTTAGAAGTTACTTCAAGAGATCTGGGTGTTCCTTTTTATCGAGGAGACCTGTGGGTGCCCGTGAAAGTAGAAGCTGTCGACTATAGAGGGTACTGGCGCCTGGCGGTGTCAACAAGAGACAGATATCGCGTTAAAGACAGCTATGAACGAATTGCTAAAAATACGTTCCAGTATATTTATATCACACTTTCACCTAATAAGGGCTGGTATCAGAGCACACAGCCTCACGTGTGTACCACTACTACCACAACGACTACCACGACAACGACTTCTACAACAACAACTCCAACTACAGTTACAACCACCACGACAACTCCAACAATGAGCACGGCAACTACAATTACCACGACTATACCGTCTACTGCTACGACACCTACAAATACTACTATGGCGATGGCTCCAACTTCCATTCCCATGATCATTACAAATACTATAACAACCCCAAAATTAGGCTCAACAACGGCAACAAACGGAACAACCACAACATCTTCGTCAACTGCTATGACACCAACAAATACTACTACAGCATCATCTATACCCACTATTTCGGAGACAGGAATTGTGTTTTCGTTAATAAACACCTCATGGTCAATCCTACCATTAACAACTGAAGCAGCAGGGTCATCAACTTCAGTAAATAAAGTCACAGGAAATACCGATTTGAGCATGGAAATGTTAACTACTCAAACATTTCTCCAGATGACAAGCAAGAATGTGACCATAAAATCTCCGACGAAATTGAACTATTCTCCAGTTTTTACTACTAAAGGAGAGGGCCTAACTCCTGTGAAATCCGAGAACATAACTGGTCATCCAGTAGCTATTTCAATTGCCGTAACCTCCCCGTTCCCAGAACGCAGTCCTACGAGCCCCTATGTAGGTTATCATACACCTTTACAAACAGCTGTTCCAGGATACCATCATGATGGGAACAACTTTTCATTTCAATTCACTTTAAAAACTCCACATCCTGAAGTTAATCTTGATGAGCAAGTTACTCAAAACTTATCTACCGCAGCGAGTACCGAGAAAACCTCACTACCGGGAACGGATGCCACAAATGCAAAATCAAACTACGACATCATCTTAAATTCTGAGAATACTAATAAGAACATCAATATTTACTTCACGACTGACGTCACATTGATGCCAATAAAGCCCTCAAACATCATCTCTGTCTCTGATCCCAATGCAGGGATATCAACAAATTCCACTGCAGGTTCGTTTTATGGATTCGAATGCTTGTGTTGCTATTTACTTCCTTCGTTTCATGAAAGAATTTTGAGAGTTTGATCCGATTTGTACATCTGTAATGAACAATTTTACGGTAGCTCATAATTTATCTTAAAGGAAAGGTTTTAATATATAGTATAACGCAGTTTAGGTACAATTCACTAAATTACAAGTACCGTAAGAAGTTATCTGGACTCCTAAAGTTACTTTGTAGCAGCTGTGATAATTGATAATTGAAATTTCAAGATACATAGCTCGGACCTCTTCGGGTTTCAGGTGGTTAAACCGTCATATATTTCCCCATCCTCAGGTGAGAGATGTGAGTAATATACAACAGAATAATAACTTTTCTCTAGTACTCCTACAGCATCATCGTACTGGTTCTGCCAAGTAACATCAAGACTAGAGGAGTTAGCCGTAATCTCCCATCACTTACTACATTTCAGTCTTTTATTATTTGCTGAAACTGTTCTGGTACCATACAAAGGTTCACTTTCTCTTCTAAATCGACGAGTTACAGAATCATTATTACCTGCTAAAAGAAAATGAGTCCGCTTCTGTTCACGGTTGTTTATCACTTCAGTCAACGCAAGACTTTTAATTTTAGTTCAGATCCTACAAACACCTTTTCCTTAGGAACATCCTGTAAATCATTAAACATACGCTTGTAGAAAATGAATCACTCATTCGAATACAATTCCCATTGTAGTTTTTCGTCGCCTTCAAATGCTTCACTCATTCCAGTACCTCCCAAATCACATTTATCAGCTCTGTCATATGCCTAGTAAAGTACAGTGAAAGCTAGGCACTTGTAGTTTATTTATGTTCTATGCAATTGCGACTAGAAAAAACTGGCATATATATTTTAATATGCTATTTAAATATATGCAGGTACCATGCTATTTCTATGGTATTCAAGTTGCAGGTGCAAAATGCACTCGAAAGACTTAAAATAGGGGTTAATGAGTAATCAATGAGTAATCAATATGAAATCGTGTTCGAAGTATATTTGGGTATCCCTAATGGAAATTAGACGGATAATTTTTCTAAAGCTTGCCTTACCTGAGAAAATTGATATACAAATTAATATGACATCTGTCATTTATAGCATGACTTCATTTCTGAATAATTTTCAGCAATTAAAGGGAATTATCATGATGTGTGACAGTATTTTAAAATAAATATCCTCATTCAAGTTGAAAATTGCTCGCTGCAAATAACTATCAATATACATGGCAAACTACTCGTAAACTTTTATCACACTCGCACACATACATGGCTGGCGAGGAACAAGACTGAAATGCTATGAGCAGGTACTATATGCTTCCTCGGTGCTTTTATTCAGTATCATGATCTAGGCTCATCACAAATGGCTGCTAACATTAACTTATACCTGAGATTTTATGCCATTTAAGTTAAGGTGCAAGCACTAACATGCTTTATTAAGGATGTGTCTGACACCTGTTGGGAAATTGATCTTACTCTTCAAATTCTCATTCGAATCACAATTTATTGCTTTCAGGAGGTGATGCTCTCTCCAAGCAGTCTTTGTTGCTGACAGGACTTCTGCTGGCAAGCTTTATGACGGCAGCAGTCGCTGTTTGTGTCATCGTCTACAGAAATCATTACCTCTGTGAGTCAGGCAAATGTTAGAGATCCCTATCTTGGCAAAAAGTGATGAAATTCATTACAGTTGACTAATACAACTAGTATAGTATAGTTATTCTATACATTAAAGTAATGTCGAGTGATTTTTCGTGTACTTTTTACTAACTTTCCTTCTTTCTAGGTAAACTCAAAGAAAAGGACAAAGGAACAGCATGTGAGCTTCTGGCTGTATTGTCGGATCAACCATTCGTAAACTGCAGTCAAGAAGGTGAAACGAACAACAGGCATGGAGATCAAAGCAGGACTGAGCAGTGTCGTGAATATTGCACCCCAAAAATAATGGAATTAACAAACGTAGGTCGGCCCGAGTGGAATTTATCGTTCTCAGATAAAAAATCCAATTTCCGTCGTAGTGATGAAAATCACGCAACTATCGATGACTGTTCTCCAAACTCCATTCCCGTAAATATTCTTACGAAGTCCAATATTCCTTTAGCAGGTAAAACCGCAGTTCAAAGAGGAGTAATAAGTAAAATACCACCGACGCGAGTCGTGTCACTCCCTCCAAGCTCATCGGCCTGCCCCTCGCAAGTCCATTTTGCGGACACCCTGGCCTCCTGCAGTCGATCGTGTGCTTCCGAGACAAGGATCGAGCACGCTGGAAAATCAATTTCTGAAATCGAAGATACTAAAAACGTACAGTTTACTTTTGAATGATTGGTTGAATTGTTTGGAAGGTTCACTGAAACACCTAATGCTACATTGGTGTTGAGCTCGTGTTAGTAGCGTAATTTCAAGTAATTTCAGTCATTTCTGGAGTTAACTTCTTTCAAGATTAGGTCATATTCGAAAAGGCGATGCCCAGCTATGTTGTGTAACCAAGCGGAGGGCTAAGTTCAATGGACCCATGATCTGTTAGAGATAATGAGAGGACCTTCATGTGAAAAAAGGAAGTTATGTTGTCGCACCCTGTATTACCTTTATATGAGTTGTGGGGTTTAATAACACGCAGAGGTCACCTGTATATTTCTTTCATTATTTTGAGAGACAGGTCAATACAGGATGGTTAAATTTTACTCAACAAGTTTTTACTTACGAAGCATAGGTCTAGAGCAAACTGCTTAATAAACATGTTAATTATGAGCGAGGTATTATTCTTACTGGTATAAATGAAATACTTTTTGTCTCCGTACAGACAAAGAAGCATGATATTTGACTACTCTGAACGCTGTGTCGTGAATCTAAAGATGATGCAAAGATAATGCAATCTTAGTGAATTTAGTATATATTTTTCACATGGAACTAAATTAAACTATCACTTATTGTGTGGCAATCCACTCCGTTTAGCTATAAAGCTTTGGAACATCGTCCTCGTGTGAAGAGAGACGAGTTTTATCAATAATTACGGTTTTCTATATCCTTTATGTATAGAAATAGGCTATAGTTTATTTTATAAGTTTATTTAGTCCATTTATGATATGCATTATTCAAGTACATTGTCTCCTTCTGCTCATATATCTATATATTTGAAGTGTCGCAGTAAAATATCTCATAGATATGTTTTGTGTGTTGATGTAGACCAGGGGTCGGCAAACTTTTTAACCCGTCGACCCCTTCACAAGATATTTGTACTTACATCGACCCCCTCCATGCAAACACACATACAAATAGGTGGAAAAAAGTTAAACCATTATTGACATTTTTGATGACCAAAAATAAAGAGAAATGTTATAAACCAAACCAATCTTATGTTGTACCCTATACAATGTTTGGAGATATATATTAAGAGAAAGAGGCAGTCTTCACTGATATAAAGTAAAAAAATAAAAGAATAGAAGTTTACCTACCTATAGAGAATTTTGACTGTTTCGCAATCTAACAATACTTACCGTTGAAAAATTGATATGAACTTAATTATATAAAACATATGTGCTACTTAACAATAATATTAACTGCCATGGAAATACGCAATATGCTTTTTATCAAAAAAGAATAATGAAAAATACATTAACTTTCCTATTTATCAATAAACTTGATATTAATGAGACTGATGAGCTTGATGAGCGGCAGCAAGGCTATTGACATTTGGTTTAAAATTGGTAAGCTTTAACCGTAAATCACCATGGTTTTCCAAGTTTAGTCTATTTCTCTGCTCTGTTAGAATCGCATTCGCATGACTAAAACCAGCTTCAACCATATATATCCTTAATCAACCCCCTTCCGACCCCCATAAATTGATCGACCCTTGAGTTCTTTCCTCGACCCCCAGGGGTCGATATCGACCACTTTGCCGACCCCCGATGTAGACTTACGAAAAATATCAAACCCAATTAGAATATTGGATTTTACAATTTAATAAATGCGTGTTAGGCCATCGTATGACAAAATATTCACTCTCTTTTCCCGAGATTCATACTTTTGTATCGAAAACATTGAATTAGATGTTTGGAGACTGTTGAATATTGTTGAAATACAAAACCATTATTAAAATCTTTGTGTTGTTGCATTCTGTATAGGTAGAATACCTCAGGTGCGAACCGTGGCCTGTTAATCAAGATCAGTTCGCAATGATTTGAGTCACTTTTTAGATAATTCCACTTTCTAAACGTACTTTAGTTCGAAAAATGCTTGAATTATTCAAAGAAAGATGAAAAGTGTGCTATACTCGTATAGTATACCGGAAGAGGAGTATAAAAGTTTGTAATTGGATTTCGTGTGTACGAATTAGGAGACTAGTTTTCTGTATATGTATATGAGCAACTATAGCAAAAAACTCATATTAAATGAAATTAAAAACATAGCGGTGACAAGTTTTAGACACATATGGACAAATTCTCTTTTTTAGTTCACAGACAGAATCGATTGAAATGGACTACTTTAGAAAAATAAAGGTAATTGCCACACGTTAAATATTTATATGCATCTCCAAAGTTGTAATATGAAAATATTTACAGCCAGTTTTGACGGTTGTAATCGAAATATCCACGAACAATTCAAAATGCTAAGAAACATATTCATTGGCATCTGTTAACTCCATACAATAAATTTGAATGAAAGACTGCAATGATATTATGGTTGTCAGTTGAATTATTCACCAAACGTAGTTTGAATTTAGAAGTTTGCGCATTATTGTTGATAATATAGTTAAAGACTTTAATATGACTTGAAGTTTTCAACTTTCATGCAAAAGTTTTTAGATGAATTCATGCTGTTTAGTTGAAAGTCTTATCGAGCTGGAGCTGCTAATTGTATGTGTGCGAACTATTAACAAATAGCTATAGCTTCAAAAATTACTAAAAGAACTCAAATGACATATATTGGAGTTTCAAAGCAGACCAATTAAAAAGTTGCAGTAATATGAAACTTCCTTACAAATCCTCCATTGTTATCTATTCAAGACAGAGATGCTTACAAAAGTCGGTCATAATATCTTGTGAAATTCTTAAGGATTTTTAATGCAAGAAGTCTGAAATAGTGTTTTCATAGGAAGAGTATAGTATATGATAGCTTTGGCTGTCAGTTTTAACAAGTCTTGCAAGCATAAGATGTACAGAAAATATCTGATGTCGCTTTAGTATATTACATGAACTCGCAATTGACAAGGGGTCTAAGACATTGTAGAGCATTTTAGGCTTTGCAAAAACCATATAGATATTTACACTAATTATCAAAAGTTAATTCACTCGTAAAAACTTAAGTGATTTAATTTACCATAAAATGATTAATTTAATAATTTAATTTACCACAATTTATCAAAAAACACATAAATAAGGTGTGTTAGTTTTCATCACTTGATGTGAATTAATTATCAAGGTTTTCTTGATACTCTTCATTTTGATATCTCACACAATACATGTATTAAGATTGGGATTTTAATTTTTAAGACTAACATCATGGATTAATAATATTACAGCTAGCGATTGCTCTCGTGTTTTGAATTGCAACATTAACTAGAGGCTCGTTGGAGTGCTAGATGCGCATGATGAAAGATTCTAACTAGCTCCCCCGAATCCTAGCAAGACTTCGTCTGTCCAGTTGACCAATGTGTAGCAGAATTATTTAAGTTAAACCAATAAGTTAGAATCTGAATCACCTGCATTACAAATTAAAGCCGCACGCCACTCGGTCACAGTAGCATTTCATAATTCGATACTAAAACGAAAACTATTTGTCCTGTCCGGCCAAACACAAAAATTTTTTAATAATTTTTCTCTGTCATTGATAAATTATGATTACCCTTTAGAACTGAGGAAAAAATAATTCAAATAGTTGTCATTCACCCAGCTACTAAAAGTAGCATTGTCTTTAAAAATTTGCTCCATGCGTTGCGGATGTATAAAATAAATTTGGGCTTGATTTTTAATAAATCAATGGTCCTCAATATTTTGCACTGTCTTTCCACAATACAATAGTATTTTCTGATATACCTAATAGTAATTTAACAGTCATTACTATACACATTCAATAATATAAAGAAGGCTTTATAGCAAGTTAGATTTCGTATTGTTACTTGCTCAATTTTCATTCTCACTCATAGATCTAAAACTTTTTTGAAATTTCAGTAAACATCGAGCTTTTCCTGAAGGTTTATTATTAAAACCGAATAACTGAAATTTTAAATGAAAGTTGGTTGTTTTTGTTGATTGCCTAAATCTTGGAACTCAATCTGTATTCTGTGATTTTTGTTGGAATCGTACACACAAATGCATGTTACGTCACGTTAGGGATCGATAAATTTTATGAGAGTTTGCACTGATATTCAAATAGTTTGAAATTCTGCTTGAACGTCATCTAATGATGTCAAAATTGCAACTCTCTACTATTTATTCTGCTGGGTACTATATACTAGTGGCTACGAGTAGTGAGTGTTGTTGAATTGGAGGTTAATATTTATTGTTTACTAGTATGCTAACAAGTGAAAAAATTCACGTGTTCTTTACTTAATTTTTTCGTTTGATATGCTAGTGGGCGCGGGCTTTGCGAAGGAGTTTTCACATTGAAGGATGCGCCTTTGGTACTTGCCTACTATACATGTATACCAGTTCTATTAAGAAGTCAATACTTAACATAAGATGAAAACTTTATTTCAGCTAATTAGTAATGCCTAATTTCCAATGAATTCTATCTAATTCATGCCTCGTTTTTAATTAACTCCCTCTATGTAAGTTAGGTAGAACACAAAATATATATAAAAATATACATACACATTGGATTTTATTAGAACTAATTTTCCAAGTTATCTACACACTCAAATTATCTGTTAAGTTGTAATTGATACTACTCAATGTAAACACTTATTCAGATTACTGGTATTATTTTTTCAGTATTAAGAACTATTTGAAAACATGTTCTTACCTCTAAGGAGAACAGTTCCAGGATGGTAAGTTTATGTCCATACACTACCAAAATAAATGTTTGGGACTACTCTGAGATTACTGTAACAAGCTAGGCTAACATTTTTATGTCCTTAAAGAATTATTGAGCCATTTTTGAAACTAGGGTTCATAAGAATAAATAAAATTAGATCATAGTAATACTATATGAGCTACTGTATTAGCAGAAATTGAAATAAAATTGGAAAAATATAGAAGAAAATTTAATTAATGTTTACTCTAGTGTAATTTGTGAAAGTTAATGATTACCAATATTTAATCTAAGTTTAGGATTATGTTTATTTTAAATTTTAGATGAATCTTATATTAAGGTCACAGATAAACATCTAAAGCCAAGTTCATGTTGAGTGATCTTCAATGCTAAAGTATTTATTATAATATTTAATGTTTATAATAATATTTATATATCTCTGTAGAGATATATAAATATTATTATAAATACTTTAGCATTGAAGATCACTCAGCATAAACTTGGCATAATGCCCATGGCTAATAAAAATTTTCAATATATATGTATATGTAAAAATTTACTTTAAATCTGAGTAAAAGCTTGCAGTAATATAGAATGGGTATCTTTACTACTAAAATACTGAAATTTTATGAATGTAGTGATAATTCTTGGGATAGTCTAAAACTATTTAGCTAATAGTATATATCTCAGTTTTATATAGAAGTATAACAATCAGTATATTTTTATTGATATTATTATTTTATATTCTAATTTCTAGTTTCATCATCTTTAGAGTAGAGAACATAAGAGTATATAAGGCTGGCATTTTTACAATTGTATTTTAAGGTTAAGAATTCTTAAAATGCTATCATCAATTAAATTCTTTCACCTTAAGGTAGGGCTGAATGCATTTTACAACACTTATTATTGAAGAAAAGGTTTTTGATTATTATTACTTTGGTTATTAAATAAAGCATAAACAAAAAATTCTATTACTTCTTAATTGGCATTAATTTTGTATCATGTAACTGTTACAAAGTACATTGTGACAAATTTCCTAATTAAGTTGTATAAATCATGAAATAAAACAATAAAATTACATAATTCCAATCAAGGGTGCAACTCCAAGCATTGCTTATGTTAGGTTTGAGGTAAAAAATTAAAAAGGTGTGTAAATGCATAAATGACCCCTCAAACATGCTGGCAAGAATGCCTCATTTTTTTGATCAGTAAATAAGATTAAAGAGCAATATCCTTTACATCAGTTTATTTGAAAAGTTTCTTCTCTGAAATTAATTATACTTGAGAATCAATGGTAAAGAGGATGCTGTTGTACAGTTAAAACTTTATTTTCTGGTAGTGCTAAGATGATACTCGGTATAATTTAAAAAAATAGTAACAGTACTTAAATATCATTTACACTGATTACTAATTAATACTATAATGTTGTACTAATTAGTACTATAATGTTGTACAGAGCCATTCCAGCACTGAAGGATGGACTAGCAGACCTGTATGGAGCAACTTGTGGAGGCGCAGAATGGAGGCTCCTCTTGTGAATGAATACAAGCAGCCATTTATATGGAGACGCTTGTTGCAGACCTTCTTGGGTGGATTAAGATTTTCTATGCCTGGCCCAGTACCCTTTTATGCCTATCTACTCCAGGTATGCATTTCTGACCTCTTGCAACAATACTTCTCATTTCTCAATCACATGACAATTTTTAGTAACCTAATTACCTGCAATTCTGAGTAAAAGCCTTGTCTAGAGATGTTCAATGCAGGACTCAGCAGCTCTTGCTTATTTACACACTAAAGATGCATTATTTGCTTCTTACTTCTCAAGAAAGAGAGAAGAAAGGGAACAAAACCAATTCCAATCTTGGGTACATCAAATGTTTGCCTGCCCATATCAGTTATTCTTTTATTTAGGTGTCTGGCTCTCAGTTCTTATTTTAAATGCTTCTGCACTCTTCAGTAATTCATCTTGGTAATAAGAATGTATTGTGTCTTGTACAGTCATACCTCAGCCATGCATCCCACCTTTCATTTGCATCCACCTGCTTGGTGTATGCTAATGCACCTTTTTGTTTGACTTATCTGCTATGAACATAATTAGTACATTTTGTATGCTCAAATGCTTGTAACAGAGCTGTACTTCAAACTTGTTTAATATAAATGCTAGTTCATCAGTGAGAATTCTATTGGGCAAAACAATCTAATGGCTTTTGTTTTTTGTTACAGATCATCCTCTTCATTCCTCTTGGCATTGGCTTAGGAATTTTTCTTGCACTGGAAAGCCAGGAGAGTATGCATTTTTCAGCTGCTGTTCTTGGCTGTGCTATTTGGACCACGGTGTACTGCCTGACTGTCATGTTTGTGTCATTTGTGTTGCGGAAACGAGAGAATACAGAAACTTCCAGCCAACAGGTACCTTGCTTGTGTGTTCAGCTATTTGATATCTTTGAGAGAGAGAGTGGCTGTGCTCATCAGCTAATTCACTAAATGCACGTGTTCGATATAGAATTAAGTATAGCTTAAGCAATGAAATTGGAAGCTTACTGTTATTTTACCCAAATTTTTGTGCTCCTCCTCCTTTATTCTCACATCACAATGCACGACCTAGGAAGGTTTAGGTGCCAGCAAAAAATTAGCCTTTGTTAAGTTAAATTAGAACCCAGGTACTATCAATTCATGGTCCCCAGTCTGCACCTTATCAATTGGCTTATGAGAAGGCATTCATGTTTTACAAAACTAATATAGACAAAATGGACATAAGGATTGAGCGAGACATTTTGTGTACGTTTCTTTTACCTCCTCTATTCCTTGCATTGTTTTTCATTTTATTTTCTGCATATTCCTGTTATTCTTTATGGTACTTGATTGTTTTTTCATCGTTTGAACCTTAATGCCTGTGTTAACAGATGACTGCTTCATTTGATGAAGAGATGCCAGTGTTTGATGGAGCTGTCGGACGAAGAACGTGGGACTTCCTAGTGCCAAGCAAAGGTGCATTGATGGTGTATCTCTTGCACGCTGTCATGGCGGGGACTACAGCAGCTGCCACCACCTTCTTCCTCTCGATCCGCTCCACTGCTCGCCTTCTCCATCTGGTAACACCAACCATCTCTTCCACCTGGTAACCCTGCCCATCTCCTTCACTTGGTAACACTGCCCATCTCCTCCACTTGGTAACACTGCTCACCTCTTCCACTTGGTAACGCTGCCCATCTCTTCCACCTGGTAACCCTGACCATCTCCTCCACCTGGTAACACTGCCCATCTCTTTCACTTGGTAACACTGACCATCTCCTCCACCTGGTACCCTGCCCATCTTCTCCACCTGGTAACACTGACCATCTCCTCCACCTGATAACACTGACCACCTCTTCCACCTGGTAACACTCCTAGCTGTACCTGCGGTTGAATCAGTCCATATTCAGTGTAACGTATTAAATATATTAATTTTGGATCTATCTAGCTGGTACTTAATTAAAATAGTAAAGCGGTTGGAGTCAAGCAGACTATTCATAAAATGAATTTCAATGAAAATTACGTAGCAAACATGCTACGTTGAATAATTGTCTTTTTTAGAGTTTTTCCACGTTTGAGACTATACCAAATAAAATTGAGCGCTTTTTTGGCTAGGCATGACTCAGCTCTAAGTTGTGTAAGTCATCATCAGTTTTTGATCCTAAGGATAAAGAGACTGCTCTCTGTTTGCAGTCAAGACCACACGTACTATGTGTACCTGCTCGGTCAGTGTGCTTCATATGTGTCTTAGGTCTCAGCTCTGCAATAGAAAAACACACCTGCAAAGGATTTGAATGAGCATATCTCCTATTTTAGCTTTATATCATCCTTACCATTGTGTAAGTCCTCACACTTTGTCCTGATCTTGCGCCGGTCTCCAGTCCACGTTGTGTCCATGGTAGGTCATTTCACTCATGATTTTGTATTCAGCTGCAATTTGCTTACCACTGAATATACTGAACCTTACTGAATACCCACGTGTTTACTTAAATTAATGTACTTAATGTACCAAAACCTTATTGAACACCCACGTCTTTTTGTTCAACCTAATGTACCAGAACCTAATTGAACACCCATGTCTTTTTGTTCAACCTAATGTACCAGAACCTTATTGAACACCCATATCGTTCAGTCTGACTCGATGTACTCGCTAAGGTCATTGTATGTAATGCAATTCTTGACTTGTGCAGTCATGGTCCGGTGCGGTTGTGCTGTCAACATTCGGCGTGTGGTCGACCAGCCTAGCGTTGTGGGGCCTACTGAGTGCGGCGCCCCCCGAGCCCGCCGTGTTCAACCCCCTGCTGCCCTACCAGCTGGACGCCTTCTCGCGCCCTGCACACCTCCTCTCTGCCTCCCTCATCCACCTCCTGCACTGGTCAGTCCTGGTCTTGTGTCCAGACCAGCTGTGTTGCCATGTTATCTCCTGCACTGGTCTGCTTTGTAGTGCATTTTCTGATATTTTTGACCACTGTTCTACTTGTACTCCTGAACGGATGAGGCGGTTGCGTAACTGCGGTTGCTAAACAGTGTTCACTAACAGTTACGTGGTTGCTAAACAGTGTTCACTAACAGTTACGTGGTTGCGGTTACTGAACTGTGTTCACCACTCCAGGTGGTGGCCGGCAGTTGCGTGGTTGCGGTTACTGAACTACGCAGCACACGTTGTGGTAGCGCTGCTGTCGTTGTTGTGGTGCTGTGCTGCTCTGCCGCCCCTGGACGCTTTCTTGCTGTGGCTGCTCGAACAGTGGCACGTCCTCGTGCTCGGTACGTCATCGTAATTTGTATAATGCTTCAATTTTATCACTTGGATGAAAAATTTACACACGGATCATGACTTTTGATGTATCTTTTTGAGATCATATCCTATTTAAAACTTCTGGTTATATTTAGCCGAGATATTCAACAGCTTTGGTTACTGCATTGTATTGTTTTGCTGCTATTGCTGTTGTTTACCTTGATGTGAAGATAATTTGCTTGCTGTACTCACGTGATTTTAGAGAAGTTGAACGTATAAATTTGGGCAATGCCCACTAGTTTTTGGAGTTTGGGATAACGGGTGAGAATATAAACTTTCACGGTTAACTTGTTGGCTGAAATATAAACTTCCAGGGTGAGATTGTTTACGTTCTTTCCGTTGGCTAGGGTGTTCGCCATGCGCTTCGAATAGCAGGCTGTGCTGGCAGTGTGTTGCTGGCACGGCATCTGTTGCGCTACTGGCTGCCATACCATCCCATGCGCTGCTGCTATTGGCTGCTGCCGTGAGGGGAGCTGTTCTTGGAATTGACTACTGTACGTATCTCCGTGCATCACCTACTTCTATTCGAGGAAAATGTAGCGTGTTGCAGACATTAAAAGCCTTACGTTATGAAGCACATTCTTATAAATAAAGTCTCTAGAGGTATGTTGATCGTGTCTGTTCTCGTCAGTGCACCTTGGGAATCGGAGATTTTCAGTGGTAAACTTGCGAACTCCATGCAAAATCAGCAACACTTGTTGCAGGAAGTTATTCTGGATTTAATTTTAGTACAGTCAACAAGTTTTGGCTTCTTCATCTAATGTGTCTGTATCATTTTTTGGTTTTAGAATTAGAATCGTCCTCGAAATCAGCAATGTCATCTGTAGAACTTTGTTGTGGACTCAGTTGTGAGACTTTGTCTTTCCTTCTTGCTTGTTCTCGTTGAGAAGGCTAATGTATCTTGCAACCGACCTCCTACGCGAGTGTTTCTAGTTACAGATTTTCTCATTTCTCTTACGTATAATTTTGAGATGTTTTTGTTACATTTTTTGCCACTGCAGACGATTCAAATATGTATGCGTTTGATTACAGTAATTCCGATGTATTCTGTTGAGCCCTGGATATAATGTACAGTGTCAATACATACAGTGTGTTATCACTACCGGCAGGATGTTCGTGTTGTATTGTCATGGACATCCTGCCTGCCCGTTGGTAGGACTGTAGGTTGCCCTCTATATTGTGTTGTCTGCTGCAGTGCCTTATGAAGCCTCATTGTTCCGCTCTGAAAACAGATCAATTCTGGTTGATGTAATAGATACATTATTGTAGCGTGAAGTAGCGATGCACTACAGCCATATTTTAACTTCATTTCGTGCCAGGCTGGCTGGTGCAGCAGGGAGTCTCTGCCTGTCGTCGGGGCTCAGTTGGACTAGCGGGCACCAAGTCAGTGGTCAGTGGAAAAGCGGTGAGTGATGAGGTGGTGAGTGGGGAGGTGGTGAGTGGGGAGGTGGTGAGTGGGGAGGTGGTGAGTGGGGAGGTAGTNAGAGGTCACGAATAAGTTCCAGCAACTTTTTTTGTCCACTATGAATGTGGTGCGGGCAATGGGACACCTCATCTCTCTGAATCTTTAACAATTGAGGCTGGCATAGCATAAAAATATTGAGCTTAACACGTTGCCTCCGATTGCCTGACTGGTGTAAAGCTTTACTTTGTACGCATAGTCACTAGAAGGATCTGAAAAAATTACAGAACCTAACCTAAGTGGTACACATACGTACCACTTCGGAGTCAAAGTGTTAAACATGAGCGCTTCTCAAAGAATGTATACATGATGAGAGACATGTAATATTTCAGTGTCCTTGCTTTTCATCAAATAGACTGATTTTTTCCCTCTAAAGCATGTTTGCCCAGCTCTCTCAATAGAATTTTTGGAGTGTGCAGACTTGCACAGTTGTAGGCGAGTAGAATAGTACTTCTTAATAAGTGTCCGAATAATTCAGAACTTTAGTCTACCCGATACTATGCGATATTTCTGCTGTATTTCAATATTTAAAGTGATCGTAATATTTTATCTACTCTTATACCTTTGAGAAAGTGTAGAAGTGTTTGATTGTCTGCTTTAAATATTGTAAAATACTCTGCAGCTCAGGAGTAAAGCTATGACGTATGGTGGCACACTCCAAAAATTCTGCCGTGATCCTGGTCACGGCACCAATTTGTATCACCAGCTAGGTCGACTGGTGTGCGAATCTGCTTGCGAGCGGAAAGACCCGGGTTCAAATCCCGCTGCCGACATGGTTGACGCGGCTAGAAATACGGCATGGGACTTGGGTAAACAAACCGAATAATTATCGAAGTAATTATCCGACCCAAGAATGGGCCCGAAGGTTCGTTCCTATAGCCTCATTCTATTCTATTCTATTCTATGTATAAATCGAAGACCCTCCCCTTAGATTTTCAACCATCTGGAGACCGACTTTGTCATTTATTGAACAGCTTTATTTTCATGCAAAGAGTAGTACAGTTTAATTGTATAACCTGTATACTTATATTTATTGTTATTGAAAGTTATTTAAACTTTGTCCGTACTAATCCATCAATCCATATTTTACGTTGAAAATATGAAAATATTTTGTTTGTTTTGAGACGCCTTTACAATTGAAATTAAAAATGCATGATACATAGATTAAGCACAAGACANTGGCCCTTGTAGGAGTAGGAGGTGTAGAACACGCAGGAGGTGTAGAACACGCAGGAGGCGCAGAACACGCAAGAGGTGTAGAACACGCAGGAGGTGTAGAACACGCAGGAGGCGCAAAACACGCAGGAGGTGTAGAACACGCAGGAGGTGTAGAACACGCAGGAGGTGCAGAAGGAGGAAGAGAGTAACATCATGGAGCTGTTCTTCCTCGTGCAGATGAATGAAAGGACGGGCAGCTTTCCATTGACTTGAAGAACAAGCCTGGCTTCCTGGATCGTGTTGCTAGCGAGCGCCAGTGTGTGGTGTGCGTGTGTGTGAGTATGTGAGTGGTGTGTGTGTGCGTGTGTGTGTATGTGTGTGTGATTGGCGTGACGCGTGTGTGTGTCTGTGTGCGCCCTCTCAGGGTCCACCTGTACACGCACATACTGGCGTACACGTGTATGAGTCATCATCACCACCAGTGCTGGTGGTGATGATGAGGGTGCTAGTACGTGTACTGGTGTTGGTGCTGGTACTGGTGCTGGTACTGGTGCTGGTACTGATGCTGGTACTGATGCTGGTGCTAGTGCTGGTACTGATGCTGGTGCTAGTGGTGCTGGTACTGGTACTTATACTGGTGCGCTGTGAATAGCCGTCTCACCTCCGTGTGGTAGTGATGCTGGTGCCTCAAGTGATGGTGTTGAAGGTGTCATCCGTGTGCTAGGGCTGCTGATGGATGTTAGGTATTTGAGGTGAAAGAAGTATTTTGAAGTACCCCTTACCTACCCCACGAGGGGTACCCCTCATGGTACTCCTCGTGGTACCCCTCATAGTTGGTATCTTACGGTACTGATGTCAGTGCAAGAGTTCACTGGGCAACACGATAACAATGCGAGTGTATAATGCGATGGCTGTATTGGATTCACTGTTTATTCAGTCGTCAATACACTGTACTCTGAGGTACTATTACACGATATAGCGGGGTGGAGTTTCCATGTCATGGATGTTTAGCATGTGATGTTTAAAGTGAATCGTGATGGGCAGTGGGCGCCAACTAAATAACGAGCCTAACCAGCTAGTGATGTTAGTGTCAGCTAACTAACCAGCTATTGATGTTAGTGTCAGCTAACTAACCAGCTATTGATGTTAGTGTCAGCTAACTAACCAGCTATTGATGTTAGCGGAATGTTAGACTTTCCGAGACAACGTAAATGTCACAAAGCTTGCTAGGAGAGTAGACTGAAGCTTAGCTCAATAGGTAGCATTTCAATTTTCAGCTTATTCATTCTCTGTTTTGTTTTGAAATATACTCCTCGGTACTGGAGAAAACATATTCGTGAATAGGCAAAAAGAATATTTATGTTCTCAGGCGTTGACTTCGTACGCGCAGTGTACGTGTGTGGTGTCCTGTTCTTTTGATCTTCGTTAACCCTTTCGGTACCATGATGCAAATATCAGAACCTTTTTCAACATATTTAACATCAAATTTAAAAAAAGATGCTTTGTGATGTTTTACGGTCACTGCATTGTCCTGATCAAACTGTAGCTTGCACTGCCCTACCAGCGTTTGCACAGACACACGTGTTGCTCTGCATCTTAATAGGCGAAAAATGACTGCGGCTACCAGAGATGCCGTCAGTACCGAAAGGGTTAAATAACAATGCCACTATAATTTAATGAGATCCCTTTTGTGCTTAGCCTTGGTCTCGAAATTTTACGTCGTAAATACTACGTGAAGCGACCGTTTAATTCATTTAAAAATTGAAATCGCTTCTACTAAGGGGAAGTTAACATTCCAAAAGGTGTCACTTGTTTTCTTGTTATGAGGTACTCGGTTTGTGGGTTGTCAGTTTTGTGGTGCATGCATTCTTAATCCGAATTGAACGTTCCCTGCAAACACTAAATATTAATATATGGTGGCCATGATTCCTATGTTCACGGGCTATAACTCTCAGCAACTCAATTTTGCCCAGTATTTTATATGAAATTCTTTCATATCCTGATGAAGAAATTATGAAGATGAATTTATTTTTCAAAAATCGTAAAAAGTCGTGTATGGCATGTGGTTCATTTTCAAATGCATGAATACGAAGCCGTAAATGAAGCCTGAGAGGATGTTTTCATGTCATAAAAGTTGAATTCATAAATCATTTTATTCGGTTTATATTTTGCCCACTATCATATGGGCATTATTTCATTATGTTAACGAAACTGTAACTCATTTATGAACTAAAACTGAGCCAAGTACCTAAGTGATCGTAACTAATGAGTCTTCTATGATCGTGATCGATGCTATTAGTAAAGAAAAGAAAGACTGAGGTGTGCCGTAAGGAAACGGAAAATTTCGTGGGCCAGAAGACGGCAACAAAAAAAAAAGTGTGTGTGTTACATGTAATGTCCGTGTAATAAATTCAATCATACCTCAACTTTTATGTAAAGATAATAGTCTATATAAAAGTTTAACAAGACAAATAATAGCATATTTAGTCAATTTCAAGTCGAACAAACAATCTAAAATTGACGGAATATTAGTTTTTGAAGTTTAAGGTCTTCAGAAGTAAGGGGCAGATCAGAAGTCTGTGAGATGCAGGAACAAATGAATAATTTTTTTGTAAGACTCTGCCTTTAAGGTGGTGCTTCCACGGGTGCTGCTGTGGAGGTTATAAATCTGTTCAGTGCGAGCCTTTATTTATGAGATGTGTTTATTACCAGATCTTTTGATGGGAAAACAGATTCATTGCTTCTGTTAGAACAAGTCTCTGCCTATGAAATACAATGATTTGCTGACCCTGACTCAGTATAAATTTGTTGCCACTCTTTGTCAAATCAAATAATCTAATAACACAAATACTGTGTTGTTTATTGCAACAGCTCAGGGCTGTAGCTTTCATGATATAGATTCGGATGTTATGTACTCTGCTTCTATATTCATGCGTGTTGATAATCAAACGTAAATTTTATCATATTGGAATTTTATTTACATTAACTCCGACGATGGATAAATTTGAAGGCAGGGCTCATTTCTTCTCGTTTCGGTTTGACTTCATGGAACACAAGAGTTAGACTCCTCTGCCTGACTCCTTGTGCGGGAAATTGATGTGAAGCTTTGGAGTTGTTTCCTGTGGGAATACGAGTACTAATTGATTTAAATTATGCAGAATCTAGTGTTTAACTAGATTTAGTGTTAGACTGTTCAGTTCAGTTAAACTATTAATGGCTTATCATGAGGAAGTTGATGTTTAAAGAGTTTATTTTTCAACGAGGCCACATTTGTTTCTCCCTCAGGAAGAATTTTGCGGTCTGGAGAGGAGCTTTTTGATTGGAACAAACATGACAAAGCTCGAATATTTCACTAATCAATAAATAACAAAGTAGTGGGCTTGGAATTATTCCACTATACAATAATACACTTCGTTGCTTGCTTCCTTGCTTGGTCCGTCTTTCTGTCACACTCTTGAGGATTTAGATAGGAGGAAATTCGGCAGGGTATACATGCATTGTAAGCATTGTATTGTAGATACCAAAGGCACATCCTTCAGTGTGGAAACTCCTTCGCAAAGCCCGCGTCCACTTGCATACAAATAAAAAAATCGGTAAACAACACGTGAATTTTCACGTGTGGGTTTACTAGTGTCAATTATGAATCCCACTTGACATGACTGTAAGACGTGGGGATTACACTCTGCTGTGCCACACACCATCGGAAGTCTCGCCGAGCTGTGCTGGCTGGTATATTGACGCTGGCAGTATGCTTCACAGCCAGTCTTGTTGCTTTGCAAGTGGTTGGCTGGAGCGTCAGTGTCTGTGGCGTAATAACTCGTTTATTTCGCTGCAGCTGCGCCACTGGTTTGTGTTACATTAAGCTTCGTTACAACTCATGCGTGAGTGTGACAATGATCGACGTGTCTGGGTTTGCAGGGATTGTGGGTGTTACAAGAATGCTTTTTTCTTCGTCTGTCGGCCACGTTCGTAATATTCGCTTTATAACGATTGAATATCCAACGTCTGTTTTAGTCATAGTTTTAATTTTAGTCATATCACTTATTCTTGGAGAGACCAGCATATGTTTAACACGTTGACTCCGATTGCGTGTTTGGTGTAAAACTTCACTTTGTACGCATAGTCACTAGAAGGATCTGAAAAAATTACAGAACCTAACCTAAGTGGTACACATACGTACCACTTCGGAGTCAACGTGTTAAACCTGCACGCCAGGCAGAATGCATGCTAGGTGCGCTACTGCATTTCACGGCATGGAATCTTACCACCGCTCACACTTCACAAAGAGTCGTACAGATACAAGCCATAGTACTTGCTAGGAATGCAGGACAATTAATTGCCCGCCGATTAATGTTCTGCGTATTGCGTTTACTGGATAGATGCGGCCTCAGACGGATCATATGTCACACCCATTGTTTCCCTGAAGCATGCCGTCTCGTTACGGTGTAGTGTCTCTTCACTGGACGCATTTTTCATGCATTCCGCAGTATTCACCTTGACTTTTCTTGTTGAATTTCTTGTATCTGTAGGAGCAGGAATTGAAGATGTAGGCACTTTGTCTTTTAAATTATAAGACAACTTATGATTTCTATAGGTTTTTTAATCACAGGAAACTAAATGTCCTTAATTGTAACTCGTTAAATGACTGAAACCATGTCGTCTTAATTTTTGTATACCAAATCTGTGGCTATAAAAAAAGTTCAAGCCGTACTAAAACTTCATGATTTGGAGAAATTACTCACCATTAAGTATAAAATACTGAAGGTTAAGGACTGTTTATAATTTGACAACCGTGTCAAGTGCTCACTCACAGCACTCGCTAATGAAAGTTAAAGGAACAACAAATGGATGTGGTGAGTGTCTTGTTTTGAAACTCCTGGCGATAGTTCCATTTCACATCCATGTACGCGATGATATATATTTCACACGAGATGTTACGAACATTTTCATACTATCACCAGCTTGGTCGACTATCACCAGCTTGGTCGACTGGTGAGCGAATCTGCTTGCGAGCGGGAAGACCCGGGTTCGAATCCCGCTGCCGATATGGTTGACGCGGCTAGAAAATACGGCATGGGACTTGGGTAAACAACCGAATAATTATCGAAGTAATTATCCCAACCAAGAATGGGCCAGAAGGTTCGTTCCTATTGCCTCATTCTATTCTATCAGGACTGAACTCCGATAATGGTTTCCTATTTCGTAGTGAGATTTCAAAAAAACTGCTTACTCAGAATGTTTGTTTTGTGTCAGGTTTGTAGTACAACGTATCATTATCATTCGTTAAAGTGTCATGTAATTGCTGTACAGATTTTATAACGTTTTGTAAAACCACCTTAATCTAGTATGTGTATCTGCAGACCTTTTCCGTTCTTTTAAGTCAAGACAACCGGCGTGTCCTCTTGAATAGGAAATGGGTAATTCTTAGCATATTATCTTGCCACTCTCATATGCCCTGAGACTCTGAAACTTGTTGTGGCTTCCCAACTTACAATGTCGTCATCGTTAGTCTACCACAACACTCAACACTGGGAGTACTTCTATCACAGTACTCAACACTGGGAGTACTTCTCTCACAGTACTCAACACTGGGAGTACTTCTATCACAGTACTCAACACTGGGAGTACTTCTATCACAGTACTCAACACTGGGAGTACTTCTCTCACAGTACTCAACACTGGGAGTACTTCTATCACAGTACTCAACACTGGGAGTACTTCTATCACAGTACTCAACACTGGGAGTACTTCTACCACAGTACTCAGCACTGGGAGTACTTCTATCACAGTACTCAACGCTGGGAGTACTTCTATCACAGTACTCAACACTGGGAGTACTTCTATCACAGTACTCAACACTGGGAGTACTTCTACCACAGTACTCAGCACTGGGAGTACTTCTATCACAGTACTCAACACTTGGAGTACTTCTATCACAGTACTCAACACTGGGAGTACTTGTACCAGAACACTCAACACTGGAGGTACTTGTACCTCATCACTCAACACTGGAGGTACTTGTACCTCATCACTCACCACTGGAGATACTTGTACCTCATCACTCAACACTGGAGGTACTTGTACCTCATCACTCAAAACTGGAGGTACTTGTACCTCATCACTCAACACTGGAGGTACTTAGAATAGAATAGAATAGAATAGAATGAGGCTATAGGAACGAACCTTCTGGTCCATTCTTGGGTCGGATAATTATTTCGATAATTATTCGGTTGTTTACCCAAGTCCCATGCCGTATTTCTAGCCGCGTCAACCATGTCGGCAGCGGGATTCGAACCCGGGTCTTCCCGCTCGCAAGCAGATTCGCTCACCAGTCGACCAAGCTGGTGATGAGGTACAAGCAAATCTTGTACCTCATCACTCACCACTGGAGGTACTTGTGGAGAACGTGGAGACTCATGAAGTGTCAGTGAGCCCCTCAAGATTTAGCGTGTGGTGTCTGTAGGGAATGTCACGCGATCGTTTTGGGAAAATTTTCAGAGTGAAATTTCGTTGCAAACTGAAGGATGTTGTGTTCAAGTCACGGGCGTGAATTGTTTAAGATCCTAACATCCCGCCAATACCAGACTGTACCTACTCGTGGTCCGTCGTTATCCTTGCTCTGATCCATCGTGCTCATTTAACTTCATAGGCGATTCTACTGTGCTATTATTTTCATGTCGTTTCCTCATCTCCTAGCTTTGTTGTTGCACATGTTTTTCTGTTCCACATCAGGTTTGGAGTACATTGTATGCCCTCTGTTGGTCTTCTTTTTCTAATGAATCTAATCTAGAATTTTAACCCGTCGAAGTAAAACGATTCTTCATAAATTTTAAGGAAAGTGGTTCAGGTAAGAGTCACCATCAACTGTAAACATTGCACTTAGGATTGTGAACTTTTCAAATTTATTTCAATAGTACCTACTCGTGGAGTTTCAAATGCAAGTACTACGTATTCAACAAAATGACCTTGATGTCGACGTTCTTCTTATGAACTTCTTCACTTGAAGAAAAACGTGATAACTTTACGAACCCTAAAATCTTGTATAATTTTTCTTGCGAATATTTGATAAGTAGTGTTCATGGTGGTTGAAGAGAAGAATATTTGATTACTAGTGTTTATGGTGTATGAAGAGAGAAGAATATTTGATGACTTGTGTTTATGGTAGATGAAGTGAGAAGAATATGAGTGTTTATGGTGGGTGAAGTGAGAAGAATGAGTGTTTATGGTGGGTGAAGTGAGAAGAATACGAGTGTTTATGGTGGGTGAAGTGAGAAGAATACGAGTGTTTATGGTGGATGAAGTGAGAAAAATACGAGTGTTTATGGTGGGTGAAGTGTGAAGAATACGAGTGTTTATGGTGGATGAAGTGAGAAGAATACGAGTGTTTATGGTGGATGAAGTGAGAAGAATACGAGTGTTTATGTTGGACGAAGAGAAGCTCGAGCAGTGCTGCAAAGCTCACACGAGTCTGGGTGGTGACGTGATGCGGTTACCCCTCTTTCCCCACTAGGGGAATACGTTGTTCGTCCTGATGTCGTTGCTGCATCCGCGTCCTCTGCGCTGACGCCATTCCTGCTCAATAGATTTTGTAGGCGATTTGTTTTTTTTTGTGTTGTTAAGTCCGGCTTGTGCTTTGAGGAATTACGTAAGGCCATTGAAATAGTTCAGGTCGGCTGTTGTTATTGGTTTGGTGTGCAAGTCTGAAGAATCCTGCGTATATATTGGTAGTCTTATTGTTTTTCGTAAGTCACGGGGCAGAAATTGACGAAATACTTAAGGAAACTTTTTCATTTACCGTGGTTCTAAGTCCTTTCTTCTCTTGACGCATTTTCTGGTTTTATGCCGAGTTTTATGAATACATAAATTGTTTTCAATGCATGTCTGCCATTTGCATACCAAAAGACGAGAAAGGTATATGTGTTTCGTAGTTCAATGACCTAACCAAGACTCGTTCGATTGATTTAGATTTTACCCCATGAGTCGCAATTACTTTTAATTTTTTGTATGTTGATTTTGTGTTTTCTTTTCATCGTAATTTACTATACCTTGGAAAATAGAACACTTGATGCCGAGTTGAGCCATGAGTTTGACCGTTCTGGAAGAGGGAAGACTTAATTCGTTGTGCCAGTGAGGTGACTGTTGAGTCATGACTAATGCTATTCCTACCAGACTCTATCACCACCACTTATGTAACTCAAATTCTGAAGATAACTCTTCTTGATACAGCACACACAATGCACATAAAAATACATAAAAATGCAGAATTTTAATTTGAAATAAATGCGATAAAAATTTGGGTCGCTCACCTGCAGGCTACGGCAAAAATAAGTGTGGAAAAAATTGTAATGCCAAAAGTTGCAGGAGTGGGAAATGAGGATATCTGATGTAGAATATTTTAAATAATTCATGGTCTCACAATTATGGTGGATGAAGGCTAGTTGAACACATTCAAGAGAACACATTCAGGGTTGCGGCAGCTGAACACATTGAAAGCTTAGATAGTTAAACACATTCAGGGTTGTGGCAGCTGAACACATTGAAAGCTAAGATAGTTAAACACATTCAGGGTTGTGGCAGCTGAACACATTGAAAGCTAAGATAGTTAAACACATTCAGAGTTGTGGCAGCTGAACACATTGAAAGGTAAGATAGTTAAACATATTCAGGGTTGTGGCAGCTGAACACATTCAGAACAATGGTGGTTGAACACATTTAAGATAACACATTCAGGGCAAAGGTAGTTGAACACATTTAAGATAAGACCTGTACCAGTTGACATAAAGAACAGCTAATGAGGACACAGCAAGGCCTGGAGAACAAGCAACAACAACGGTCACGCCAGTCACACGTCTCGGGAGGCCGGCCGTGTGGGCGGCGAGATGTCGAGCTTTGATTGTTGGCTTCTTGAAGAATTTTTTTACTTCGCATCAAATGGCTAACTTAATAGGCTTCATTTGGTAATTGGAAAAAAAATTGTTTATATATCTTTTGGTTCACGGGTCGTTGAGTTCGCAGGCGCGGTTTTAATTCATTAAGCTCAAATGCCTCAGTTTTGACTCGCTGGTCATGGTGTCGACATTTCAGTCAGCTACTCCGAAGAATTAATTTTGTATACCTTTGTTAATAAGTACTTTGATATTTCGTATCCAGTGGTAAAGTGCAGTATACCAGTGGTTAAATGGGATGATATTTCTGACAGAACTGATTGATGTTACATTAGCAACGTTGAAATTTTCTATCAGCTTCAGAACGCAGGCTGAAATTTAATAAGCAACGAACCTAAACGAACCTGTATGCAGGTATTATATATTGGCTTGCTGTGTTCTGCTGACTTATTTACTTGAAAGTATATTAATTATAGCTCACTGTAAATTTTATACTTCATGAATATTTTTTATTCGCTAAGCAACACTCAAACATAGTGAGGACCTGATGGTATTTCACTGTGTGGGTCAGCAAAGAGCAGCTTGGGAGAGTGACCAATCGATGCTGCTGTGTTGGTCACTTCATCATCTCTGAATCTCGCCGCGAATGCAAACCTGATCTGCCTGCCAGTTCCATTACCAAGTGTTTTGTGGAAATCGCTTTGTTTAACTTCTATAATGGAGTGTTTATCTTATTTTGTAATTGACTTGGTTGCAATTTGTATGTTTTTTATGAGGAAGGAACCTCATATGATGCTCTGTTTATTTCAAGTAGCCTGCGATGATGCTTCGGTGACTTCAAAGAGTCACTCAGCTACACTGCAGTGGACTGACCTGTTGCAACTGTAGTAATTAGGATGGCTCACCTGGTGACTCACTGCGCTGCCGGCCACCCTAAAGCTTCAATTTTCACTGGACAAAGAAGGAAGACAGTATTGTCATGAGTTTAGATGTTCGTATGCCCAAATTAGCTCGAGGGCGGCCCACTGATTAGGGACTTACATGAACAAAATGTGTACTTGTTTTTTTTCAGCTTCATGGCAACCCTAAAGGTTGAATTAAAAAACTAAACATCATTCTGCATACGGTTTTCATTGGGGCTAGTCTTAGCTCTGAGTGGCCTCTCACCCGACTGCTGGTGAGAAAGACTGAAGCTTAGCGAATGTTTTGAGAAGACAAAGACCGGCTGCCCCGCACTCTATTCAGTATACGTTCATGTTCACAGCTCAGACTTACCTATTTGTGCCTCCAAATCACGAGCGGCAGGCCGCTGGTTTAAACTGGAACCAGAAACTGAAATTATCGATTATCGATAGCTAGGAACTATAAATAACGGCGATACCAATGAATCGATAACGAGAAAAAATTATCGGATTTTCGATAACCCTGTGTCGATATTGCGGTAATGTCCGTCTATGATAATAAAAACATCCCTATTTCCTCATTTTCTTTCAATATACGATAAAAAATTCAAATTTTCTAAAATTTAAAAGTAATTTTTTATTAACTGTTTCTTTTTGTTACAGGAATCGGCTATGCTGGCTTCAGAATTTGAGCAATCCCATCAATGCACCGATTCAACTTCGCCAACCGAACTGCATCACCTCCATCGGCAAGAAATCCATCGGGTAGACTGAATACGACACGCCTCTACATAAAGGCCTCAGAAACGACTGTCGGTGACATGTTACTTGTTGCGTTCGCCTGTTGATATCTGATCGTAGGTTTAAAGCTAAAAATGAATCTGTAACTGTGGTTCACTGAAGAAATACTTGAAAACGAGTTCTCAAAAAGAACGCGAAAGGTTCGGTAACTAAACTAATTATACCAATGCTTTATCGCACACAGAGTGAAGTGTTTATGCAGGAACACGGAAAGAACGTGTGAACATTGTTCGAAATTACTGACATTCTTGAAATTTGAAACTGGTCGAAACTTAGATGCATAAAACTTGATCGGTTTGAGCTTGGCATTGATTGTAGAATAGGTAAGAAACGGTTGCTTCCACAAAAACGACAGTTACCTAGGTGCTCTTAAGAGGCAGATAGTCTTCTACTCAATTTAGTTTCGCTCCATCTCACTTTTTGTAACCACAATGAAGGGTGTAGACTCGCTTTCCGAGTGCCTCGTTACTGCACACTGTGCACTGGATTTACATTTCTGTGAATTCCTTACTTTTGACTCCGCACAAAAGTCCTAAGGAATCTTCAGTTGTGTTTGCTTATTTCTTCATTGCTCACTGAAATAGTGAGCTTTATAAAGAAGCACTTTATTTCAGTTAAAGCATTAGGTTTTATTTTTCTTTTGTTCTTTTTTAAGGGTTTTAGGTGTATAGAAAGCTAGTAAAGAATTGAGTTGAAGGTTTCGTTAAAATTTGGGTTAATAAGAGATGTGTGACTACCTCTCGAAATTCACTGATAGCTTTAAATATTGTATTGAGGCAGAAAGAGTGTTGAGAGTTGCGAACGGACTTACATGATGTGCGTTGCATTTCCTCTATTGAATGTTGTAAGTTTAAGCGATGCCAGGACATATCCCATCTTACTCCTGCGTCCTAAACTGCATTGACACCTGCAGCATCTGACACACAAATTGAGTTGCTTACGGGTACCGTGGCGCTCCTATCATCCAGAACACAAACTCAAACACAAAATGGTCACCAATGAACACAATTTTCTTACCATCATCAACGTTATTTTTAATGTTTACGACACTGTCCACTAACGACCGTTATGGCATCCATAAGAACGTGAATGTAAACAACAGCTAAAATACCCAAAGTGATACAAAATATACCTGATTAACCAATTGAAATATTTTCGCCAGTACGATTTCCGACGAAGTATGTGGCGACTGGAGCTCAACCAAAACATATTTGTAAAAGTTTGAGCTCTTTTTACTTGGGATACACGAACAGCTTCCCTGTGTGCTTACAAGTTTAACGAAGAGCGCAGACCGGTAAACGTACTTTTTAATTTATCTAAGTTTTGTGACCTCAATTTCGGCATCGGGATACCTTACATGGAAAAAAATTTGTGACTGAAAAACAGTATAAGAACTGTAGTACGTGGAGAGCAACGCCATTTAGTTGCGTCCGACAAAAGCGTTTTGAGTTGAATGAAGGTTGTCGCTTGAGCTTGCTCTCTGGTGTCCGTCGTCCAGTAAATGTGTGAAAGCCTGTATGCGTTCGTGGTGTAACCGCGTTCTCGAGTGCAGAAATACAGAAAATATGCATGTAGTGTCACGAGCCACAGTTTATGTTTCAAGTTGAGTACTGCGACCGAAGTTTTGAAGCTAATTTTTAGCATTAGGCAGAACAGTGGAGGGCTCAGGTCCAACTCGTTGCACCATTGGTTGAGCTAAACATACATTGACACCAACTGCGCAATTAAACTTATTTGTTCTACACTTACGGAACACTACGCTGTGAGAAGTTGAAACGCTCACCCCCGTAGCTCCCATTGTGTGTCTGTGAGACGTGACTCACACGGCAGTCTGTGACCGCTGCTTGTGCTTTGGTGGCAGTGATATTGGAGGCTGTGTGAGCACCTCAAGACTTGCTGAGTCAGCACACACGCACGCAGGTTGTTCGCCCCAAGATGGAGAACGTGAGGGAGGTTGCTGCCAACCACCTGGCCAACGTCGTCAGGGCCAAGACAGATCAGGTGAGGTCTTAGTTACCACAGTCACTCTCATATCAACAATTTCTCAACCCATGTCCCTGAAAAATAATCATTTATCTTATTTTTATAAGTAAAAATATATGGGGGGGGGAAGTATTAGCCACAGTTCACTCTTTGAACTCTTCATTTTTTCCCCTGAAGAGAGAAATGCAACACAGCCACACGCTGTTGATTGACTGGTCACATTGAGGATAGCGTGTGCACAAGCGTAACATGTTCTGAACGTTCGAAACGCGTTTAGTGCAGTGCTGTCTTGACGAACATTTTAACGTTTCTTCTGTCATACTTTTTTAAAAAAGATATCAGCGATTTTTGGCCGTTAAAGGGCTAACCTCCATTTTATAATTTAAAGTTTGCTTAATATTCTTGTGTTCTATCAAATTTGGGTATTATTTCTAATAATAGACCCTTCTGATCTGCTGATTTGTCCTGTCGCAATAAATAATCTCGTGAATAATCAAAGATGTGAATAATCGCTCAGGTGAATTATGCCTTTGAGTTGTACAGGGTGTCCATAAAGTCTTTTATAAAATCTCAGATAAAGTCTCAACAGCACTTCTTTCACAAACGGGATCACACAAATGCAAAATGTAATTAAAAACTTTAATAAACACTGAACATAATAGAACTAATCTGAATAAAATACCTTTTGAATTGCATTTGTAATAAATTTTTGAGATGGTGAAGAGACTTTATGGACTCCCTATATCTCTAGTGCTCTACGTTCTGAACGTTGTCATCGCTCTAATCAAAACTAGCTTCGTGTGCTGTCAATCACTCGAGTTGTTGTTGTTGTTTACCCAGCCTTGTTACTCGAGCTGACCACGTCTGCGTCTGAATGACTCACTCATTGTTCATATTGCCTCATAGATCATGCCATGACTCAAACTCATGTTGCTTATTCATTGTCGATTCTCCTTCTTGGCTGAATAGCGCATGTCACTCTCTCATGCATTGCCTTTTCCTGATCAGTTGTTCATTTTGTTTGCTTCTTTTCTGCTCAGCCCTGCATTGTCATCCGTTTCTGTGAATTCTGTTTTGGACTACAACCCTGAATCTTAATCGTCTAGTACAGAGGTTCTCAACCAGTGCTAAATTTACCCCTAGGCCCTAGTAAATTTACCCCAAGTTGAGAACTCCTGGTCTAGTAGGCCACTCTGTCAGGACTGATGTAGCTCGTGCCATGGATGCTGGAAAGAACCCTTGTTTTCCACTTTAAATAATCGAATTCTTTGGGTTGTAGTAGAAATTATTCAGAAATTTCGTACCTCTTACGAAGTATTATATCAATTTGTGAGGCCTTTGTCTTTCATCTATTTCGATCCTACATTCGTAATAACTTCGCCATAAATGACCTTGGCTCTTGTGAATTATGGGTAAAGTGGACAAGTAACTAAAATACAAATTGTCCTCAAACTATCGGTTCGAATGTTGTATTCGAGTATTGATTACATTCAATATTGTTTCATATTGTCAGTGCGAGTTAATTTTTTATTTATTTGACTTGCAACTACCGTTTATTTTAACGAATTCATGTTTCTCTTAAATTCTGGTATCCGTGTTTGTTTTCACGTGTATATCATGATGCCTTACTTCAGTGTTCATCTCTACGTTGTACACCACATGTTAGTTCTAATTTTCAGTTGACTAGAGTCTCATTTTTCCATTTCTCTTGTTTTCATGGTTTCACGTCGTAATTTTCTAAAGACGAAAACAGTTTCGTTGAATGCCTTCATTGTTCCAATGTATCGCTCTTGTAATGATTCCTATTCAGTATCCGTTACGAGGAGCTCGTTCTCATGTGAGCGTTGAAGTCTCCCAGTTTTCACAGGCTAGTGAGATGAAGATTGTGCGTCTGCTCACTTCCCTCTCCACCTAATATACTCATTTTGAGACTGTAGAGACAAGAAGTGTACTACCTCATATCATGCTTTCGTTTCTTCGGACAAGTGAGTTAAACAAGGAACCTAATTTTTTTTGCCATTTAATAGCCGACTCGTAGGAACAAAGCACCAGATGTAGCTGCGTTCCGATTTCCTTGAGTACTCTGAGTCAGCTCAGAGAGCCCCGCTACCGTCGGAGTCATTAGCAAAGCAAATGATTTGGGCTGGAAGAAAAACATTCATGTTTGGAAGTCCTTGGGCAAAGTCTTTTGGTTTGTTCTGTATCTTAGCGAGCTCAGTTGTCTTTCGATTTCACGGCTTCTCGAAAAATGTGTGCCTCCTGTCTTTTAACTGGGCGTAATTTGCCACGAGAAGCGTTTCAGAATCCCCCAAATGAAAACCAGGTGGATAGGGAAATGAAAAAAATTTCCGTAAAGTGGATTCTAGTTAAGCTTAAAAATTAAACGTGTTTTACCAAATTCGAACTAACTTTTCGTTCCTATTATAGGATGGCTATTCTTATGACGTATCGATACTGTTTCCGCCATGCAGCAGTTGAGAACTAAAAAGCCTCGATTGTACTGCAAGACAAACGCAGTACACATATACAAATACTCGTATGTATACAGTATATATTAAAATATCACAATATACACATACATATACTATTGTACTTGAGCTGGAGTCGGCTGGAGGTTAGTATGCACTGTAATACTTGTGTGGTGCGCAGGTGCTGGTCATTGACTCGCGCACATTCTGCGAGTACAACACGAGTCACGTCATCAGTGCCGTCAACGTCTGGTCGTCCAAGATACGCAAGAAGAGGCTGCAGCAAAACTCCGTGAGTTTCGACAGTTCTGCTCATGTTGTTTGGGCTACGACAACTGCTGCGCTCTTGCAGTTATGTTCATGTTGTTTTTTGGTTATAACTACTGCGCTCTTGCAGTTTTGTTCGTGTTCTTTGGGTTACAACTACTGCGCTCTTGCAGTTTTGTTCGTGTTCTTTGGGTTACAACTGTTGCGCTTTTGACATTGATACAATGTGGACAGCAGGAGCAGGTGTTGGCATGTATTATTACTTGCACTCAGTTCAACCACACGTGGCGATGAACTTCTGACGTGCTTTGCACTTTGTGTGTACTGTGTTGGCTTATTTCTTTCAGTTCTCCAAACATGCTAGCAATTTTTGAACATATTCATCTGTGTGAAAGACCATATGAATTAACATGCAGAAATATTACTGCCGTGTGATGAGATGCAAGCGTCTTAATAAGCCACCAGCGTTGCTTGATGACTTATGAAGCTAAAGACAGATTTAGTTGACGTTTATCAGCTGAAGAAGCCAAATGATAGATTTAGTCGATAACCTATTGTGAGAAACCAAGGAAGATTTACTTGAACACTCAATTTAATTTAAGTTTCATTAATTTGGATTTTGAAACTCGAGCGACGGAGTCATTAAAGAATGCAAGTTTTTACTCTAATCTATGCCGTGGCTTATGTTCGCTACAAAATATTGTTCATGATAAACTAGACATATCAAACTAGCTAGCCTTACTTGCTTTGAGCGTGTTCTGTCGTGCAATAGTGCTAATTTCAATTATAAATCTTACTGTTGATGTTAATAAATTTTGTGCCTTTGACCTCAAAAGCAAACTTAAAATTTTGGCTGAATAGTTCATTTCTTTGTTGGTTTATGATCAATCTTGCGCTTACCTCCTTCAGATACTTTTTTACCTCGTATAATCATAGGTAGCTACACGACTACTTGCAAGCGCATCTAAGGCAACGATTATGATGCTCCTCCTGAGTCTTAGATGTGCTTACTCTGTGTTTCAGATGAGCGTACAGGACTACTTGTCCAGCGCGTGCGAAGTGCGCCGAACTTTAGAATTTGGTGCACAGTGGAGCGAGATCATCGTGTACGACCAGAGCGCTCCTAGTCTTGCTGCTGTGCCCTCGGACTCCTTCCTCTACGTTCTGCTGGACAAACTAGCGTCTGCTTACAAACATGTCCAGCTGCTGGTCGGTACGTCTTCAGGGCTGGATATAGAGGCGTCGTTTCACACGTATACACACCTATTTTCAGTGTTGCAAAGCTACTACTGTTTTTAGATATCTCAGTTTTGAACGATGTCAGTAGCGACATATCGTACTGGTTGCAGGGAAAAACTATTTTTACGATTTTTTTACATGACGTATTTGTGGAACGAGGAAGGAACGCAGACCATTTTCTTTTACTGCTCAGTGATTTCACATTGAACTTCTAATGTGACTGGTGTGCAGGAGGCTTCCTAGAGTTCCACGCCCAGTACCCCGATTGTTGTGAGGACTCTACCCAGAAATGTTCTCCCCTGACGTCACTGTCGCAGCCCTGCCTGCCTGTCGCCAACATCGGCCCCACGAGGATACTGCCTTTCCTTTACCTCGGCTCCCAGCATGACGCCAACAACAAGCAGATGCTGCAGGTGAGTCGTTATTGCATTAATAACCCTTTATGCCCTGAATTAATTTATAGCAGTGCACTCCTGCACTTCTTGTGTTGGAACTGGTAAGGCGGTGCGAATAATGATGCAACATATGACTGAGCATAACCAGAACATGTTCTGTACGCGTCACAGTTCTTTGCTATACTCAATGCGTCTAATTACTGGCGCTTTAAGTATTTCTTTTCGCTGTGAAGAATTCGTCACCGCTGGGCATAAATGGTTAAATGACTGGCTCCATGAAAAATAGTCGCACTTCAATGTTAAGATTTTAGCTATACTCTGTGCTTTATATCGTTAGCCCTGAATGGAGGATGGTGTTAAATGTAAGTCTTCCCGGTTAAATAGTAGGGAAAGGTACCAAACAGCTGATATAGGAGCTCATTTTACGATTCCGTCTTGATGATTAATCCATGATAGCCGGGCTATATGTGGTGAATAGATTTTGCTCTTCTATAACAACTATAATTAACCATTGGAAACTGGCTATCTTTTTCTTCTGAAAATGTGTTTCTCTTGAATTCCGGCGAGCACGCATCTCTTTAAGGGGGTCAATGCTAAGGTTTATTACAAAACTGTTCTGTGATAGATAATGAAGTTGGGGCATATACTGTTCAGATTTTGCATAACTGATGCCTGAAACAGTGTACCCAGAGGAGTAACAATTTATTGCTTTTATGCTTCTCCTTACCAGCATTGTCCTAAATGGGATTGCTGCTCGTATAGATAACACTTGACCAGATTAAAACAGAGCTGTAACCAAAAGTAAAGTAAAGGCGTCAGTGAAATTCAGCATCTCAAAACTGTTTTGATTCAGCACCTCTTCTAAGACTCTCTGCATCGCTCACACTACAAGGGTAAGCTGTACTGCTGTACATGCTTGAAACTTCCTTGAAATATACGTAGGTTTGCTGCATGAATTTGAATTTAGTGATGCAAAGTTACTGCATTCTCTGTGAACTAACGAATACCGTTCATGCAAACACTTCATATCCAGTCTCTATTCATTTATCTATAAATAAATAAAGAAATAAAGCGAACATTATTCAACTTCCTGTTTAAACAATTTAAAACTGCATTTAACGCGTTGACTCCGAAGTGGTACATATGTGTACCACTTAGGTTAGGTTCTGTAATTTTTTCAGGTCCTTCTAGTGACTATGCGTGCAAAGTGAAGTTTTACACCAATCAGGCAATCGGAGGCAACGTGTTAACTCATGTCATTCTTTTCGGAATGGCATTTTCTCGCTGCTATGTACATAAACTCATCTGTCCTTAAGTGATAACACACTTCTGTGGTTCTTCTCTGCCTTCAGTAACCAAGATTAACTTTCTTGTAACAGGACCACTGCATCTTGTACGAGCTCAACGTCAGCATCTCGTGCCCGAAGCCCGACTTCGTGCAGGACTCACACTTCCTGCGCATCCCCGTCAACGACAACTTCAGCGAGAAGCTTACGCCTTACTTTTTTGATGCCTTCAGGTTTATCGGTGAGCGCAGCGCTGCTTTAGGACCCTCTCTTCTGCCACACCGCCTGCTGAGGCTCAGGAAACCATAATTTTGAAATCTTTGCTTATCTTCATGGCGTGTTCCTAAAATGAGAAAAAAAGGTATTTTAATTGAATTAAATTGATGTACTTGAAATTAAGTATGAGGTTTTTGTTGATCTCATTGAAGTTAATATTGATTTCATATGATAGAATGATCTGCTCAAACGTACGCTAGGGTCAGCTCATACGATATCTTACGTTTATTTTTTATTCATTTTGAAGCAATTTATTTGTCTTGTTTGAATAACTCTGCTTGTGAGTTTCTGCATGTTCTTGGTCAGACTGTAGTACTTAAAATCCTCTTAGCCGCAATTTCCTTTTTTTAATTTCAAATTTCATCTGCTCGAGCTCTGTATTAAAAAGACCTAAAGAGAATATTTATGAAACTGAGGGGGAGCGAATAAAACGAGTATTATTCAGCTTCCTGTTTGGAACAAGTCCAAACTGCATTTAGCTCATGTCATTCTTTGTGAAATGGCATCGTCTCGCTGCTCTATATCAAGGTACAAGAGTCGTGAGGTATTGGATGACTTTAATAAACTACACCCTAAATAATATGAGACTCTCTTGGCTGTGAATTGAGCATACAAGTGTCACGCAGATAAAGTGCGGGAATCCGGCGGCAGCGTGTTGGTGCATTGCCTAGCTGGCATCTCTCGCTCTGCCACGGTCGCCATTGCCTACGTCATGAAGCACCTTCACCTCCCCTACGAGGAGGCATACAGGTAACCTCAATTTTAGATGGCACGGCACTTGGGTAGCAACCCAAGAATGAACGAACCCGTTCGTTCCTGTTGCAATATTGTATTCTATTATAACACGTAAATGTTTTTTTTGGCAATCAGCGTTATAGGTCTCTGTTGTACTAAGGAAGTACAGTAGATTCGGGACTACAAATGAAATAAGCGATGTAAGACTAGTCTTGTACACTGAGACAGGTCAGTAAACTACAATAAAACAGCCTAGACCGAGACAACTGTATTTGTTTCTCAAACACATCACCCAGTCAGCTACTCAGACGGGAGTAAGGTGGTTCAAACATGTGCTAGGTGTCCTCATTACTCGGCCCCACTCAACGCTAACTGGAGTGCGTGTGTTCCAATTGTTCAACCTTAATCGGATTAGGAACTATAAACGGAAACTTGAGGTGTTAAAACTACTACCGGTGGATTTGTTTATAGCGCATTAAATTTAGAAAATTTGACCGACACTGGTTTTTAAAATGTCGAAGAATAATGTTGACCCTTTGCCTACTGTCAATAGCTCTCAATACCGTCACCAACCCTCGTATTCATAGCTAGCAAAGCTCACTTGGCCCACTGTGAACACGACAGTAGCAAGCTGTAGCAAATGTGTTCACAAAAAGCTAAACTAACTTTGTGCGCTGTGAACACGACAATAGCAAGAGCTACCGTTAGTAGGGAAAGGGTTAAGAAAGAATACTTGTATAATTATGTGTTGCTGAAGAGTACAGGGTTAATATGTTATATTTCTGTGTACTTTAGGTGTGCTCTGTAGAGGATTATTACTACTTCTATTCGGTAGACCAGGGAGGAAATTGTGTCATTTTCCTGCCCCATTGAGAGGAAAATAGCAGCTATTTATTCTGAATTAGTGTATACATTGATAAGTCATTCTAACGATGGTCGGTCAGTGCAATGGAAAATAGAAACTCGGTCACATGTGTGCGTGTAAATTTGATACGTAACTTTTATTCAGGGGTTTTACGTGTCTTGTGAAGCTTCAGTGTGAGTCATTTGATATTTATTGCTGCTCTATGATAGAAAAAATTAAAAAAGTGATGAATGAATTGATCTTTTTATGCTCCAAAAATTTCACATTATTTTTTATATTTCCGACTGAGTAAATTAATTCAGCATGATGTACATATTAATGCAGGCTTCTGGACATTTTTAGCACGGACCTCTGATTACTTTCTCGATTGTCAGTTAGCAGGTTATCACTCGAAAAAGGACGAACTTAAGAGGAAATGAATAGAATGGCTCAGAAATGTTAAATAAGTAATTAATTAATTTAAAATGGGCAGCATGTTGAATGACTTCTACAACGCACCTCTAAATTCTTGATACTCTCTTCAATACAACTCTCATTTTTTGCTGTGATAAACCATTCAAATGTTTTGGTTACTTCTTTTTGAAGAATGTTTCATTGCGTATGAAAAGCTCGAGATATGTGAATATGTGATAATTATTGGGAGCAGAATGAGCCAGTTCGTATTCATATAAGATTATTAGACGTTGTTTTTTATATTGTTACTCATTAGGCTTACGAGTAACAATATATTATAAAAATGTCTGAAAGAAAAAAGTCGAGAATAAGTCAAGGTATTTTGTTTATTCTGAGATTACTTCGTTCGATGATAGGATTAACAACCAACCCGAAAATTGCGTCATTTCATGTGTGATGGGCTGCTATTATCGCTGTGCTACCTCACAAAACAGGACACAACTGTTTGTGACTGTAACGAGCTCGAGAAGTCTTGGAAAATAATATTCATACGTAACTCATTTATTTTTATTTTATCATACAGATATGTGAAGAACCGGCGGCCCACCATCTCTCCAAACATTAACTTCGTAGGGCAGCTGCTAGAGCTGGACAGGCTACTTCGGACGGACGGTGTTTTGCGTGACCCTTCGTCTGCCCCCGCCTCATTCAGGCAGCCCTGTGGCAATATGACCGCCTCTCCGTACGGCTCCACAATCACGAATATCACTAACCCGTCATCATACTCTTCGTTCAGTCTCGACTATTCTATAAACAACAACAACAACAACAACAATAATACGAGATCTTCGACTGGTGGAGTGTTGAGTGATGTTACGTCATCGTCATCGAGTTACATGCTGTCTTCGTCTGGTGGCCGTGTTGGCGGCGCTTTGCAGAGAAGCGACAAGTTATCTAATGTGAGTGCGAGTGACAATTGGCTCGCTTCTAACCGTACTTACGTGGCCTCCTGCAGCAGTCGGAAGAGCACTGTACGAGACCCTCAAATCAGGAGCAGCAACTGCAGTGTGCCTGCGAGTGGCTGCTGCTCTAAACCCGTTACTGGAGGCAGTAATGTCTCGTGCACAATGATTACACAGGATGATAGTCCACTTAAAGCTCCTGGAATCAAGCCTGTCAGTTTACCAGGGGCCTTGCCACGATGTCCTTCGGATTCAGCCGCATGCAAAGTCCTGCGAGACGAAGCACGGCATGCTGGGTTTCCTAAGAGCCTTGCAGGTGGTGTCTCTCGATCTTTAAGCTTGAACTTGAAGAGTACATTGGAGGCTGTGCCTGGTTCCCCAGGATCTACTCCCCAGTCTCCAGACTCAGTTGGCTGTTTCTCGAAACAGAATCTACTCTCTCCTCAGACTGCAATGACTCCCAACTCGTTTCTCACTCCCGAGTCCATGGAACGGTCCACTGTACCTCCATCTCCTTCCTCCCTTTCTTCCAGCCTTAGTTCCCCCATGTCAGGTGTTAGCTCTCCCTCGCCCGGGGTTTCACGCCTTTCATTTACACAAAAAAGCTGCAGCGACAGTTCAATGGGCCATTGCGTCTATCTCGCTTCTCCGGCAGATGCTTCGAGCTTGAGGTCACCCACCATAATTGAAGTTAGGAAGAGTCCCACTATTATGGAAAATATTTTTGATTGTCAGTACTCAGCCATAAACTCTTCAAATGAAAACCTGAAGAATAGTCAGAAGAACTTCTATAGTAGCACTGCAACAATAAGCGTCTCTGGCTCTAATAACAATGCCAGTAGTGCCGACACGATCTGCAACGACGATAGCAATCGCCCGCGGTCTGTGTGTATTATTGAAGTGAACACGGACGCTCCTGTTACATATGTTGAAAACTGTACATCTGAACCCATGATTGTCAGAGAAACCGAGGTCATTGCGACCCCTTCGTCGCGAGCTGAGTTGGATATTTTCAGAGCTGCTGCGGCTGCTTCTAATGCTGATTGTGCTAACAATAACAGTGGCAGAGCTTCATCTTCTAATGTGCCTAATCTCATTAAGTATTCTCCAGGAATCCCATCAGTTGATGAAATTGACGGTCGGCCTAACCTCGCACCACGAAGTAGAACTTTAGTTCCTATTCGAGCGTCCTCCAGTTTTGGTAGCATTGTGCACCGTCCTAAGGTACTAGAACTCTGCACGCCAATGTACACGCGGCGACAGGCGTCCGTGAGCGGAGGAGGAGAAGGTAATGGCATGATTATGGGTGACTGTACGTGGCAAAATCGGTCTTCCAGCGACCATGAGCCTGGCGACACAGACATTTCCACTGAAACTCATCCACTTCAGCCTTCCTCCTTTGGAGGCGACCTCAACAAAAACAGTACAAATAACTCTATTAAGAGCAGTAATAATGATAAGGATGCATCAGAGCCTATGTGTGAATCAGAAACGTTGTCAGTGACGGGCTCGTCGGAGTACAACGACACGACGAGCGAATTCAGCGTGATGCAGAGTGACTCCGGCGTCAGCTTCCAGACTGAGCACTACCCTGAGGTTGCGGCCCGTGCGATCCCGCGGTGTTACTCGTCGAGTGAGACACACCTCAACACTAGGCGCCTGCTGGAGAGCAACGCATCAGGGGACTACGCAACCCGCAAGTCTTGCAGCAATGATGAGGTGGCTAAGAGCTGGTCCTTGCACAGACCCTTGACGAACATGAGCAGCAACCCGCTCACCGGTGTGCGTGACAATGTCACTGATGACCCATTGCCAGGTATTATTATGTGCTCTGTAACTAGATCTTTCTTTATTGACACTATGTTTTGCTCTCTAGAGAACTTTTAGGGTACTTAGTCTACTTTCTTTAGCATTTTCAAATGTATCGCATATCATGCGAATCAAAGTCGGTTTTTCATTTTCAATCATTGAAACATACTAGGTCTTCGTCTAAACTCTTTACTTTTCATGTCTTTTTTTGATCGTTTGTGTGAGAATAGAGGAACAAACGCCAGCATCATTTTTTACATTAATCAATTAGATGACCAAACATAAATTGATCTTTCCTTAACTCTCGTGGACTTACCAGGTGGAGGTAGCCTGTGGCACTACCCCGGCGAGTTGGTGCGCTGCGACAGCTGGTCGACCAGCGGCCTTGGTTCGGAGTTGTCGGACTGGGAGAGCTTACAGGAGGACGCCAACTCCACGCACTACGACGATGCGCTCGGGCCCTTCGATGCTGTCTTCTCTGATGTTTTTCCGGGTGATAAAAGCGACTCTCTCAGCTCCGCCAGCCAACTTTACATGCGCGTGTTCCCTTGCAAACATGTCGGTGAGGATGTCAGCGAAGGGGCGCCTCCTTCCTGTCAAGGAGGTAGCCAGAAGGCGCGTCACCACTCGTTCAAGGAGCACCGCATGGGGTGGCGCCATCAGTTGTCTGGAGCAGGGGGTAAAGTCATCCCCATAGCCCGACCTGCCAGCCTGCCTGGTGTCATGGGGTCTTACCTCGCTCAGGTGGGTGATGGTAACTCAAGCTCTGTTTTTGTCTCAGTGACTCATACCACTTCTTAGTGGTCATTCTTTGTGCCTCTTCCTCTCTTCTATCTTCACTTCATTGATTGAACTTCACTTTCTTTGATTGAACTTCACTTTTTTTGATTGAACTTCACTTTTTTTGATTGAACTTCACTTTCTTTGATTGAACTTCGCTCGCTTTGATTGTATTTCATTCTTATTGATTGTATTTCATTCTCATTGATTGGACTTCATTCTCATTGATTGGATTTCATTTTCATTGATTGGACTTAATTTTCATTAATTGGACTTCACTCGCTTTGATTGGATTTTATTCTCGTTGATTGAACTTTACTCTCATAGATTGTCTTCACTCTCATTGACTGGAGGGAAATGTTCCATTGATTTGTAACTTTACAGCCATTAACTTGTTAGTTCGTTGTCTTAAATTTGAGACACTGCTCGTATTGATTGGTGGTGCTACTAAAGTGTTTTTTCAAGCTTTATATCTCGCTGTAATAATGTGGGATTGTATGAGGCTAACATGTGTGCACAGTTGAGACTGAGTCATGCGATGCTGTATGTATGACTGGCTAGCCTTACGTCGCACCTCAACAAACCAAAGTCAGTTTTAGTTACTCATCTCCACTCATCTTGCTCACATGAACTCCACTCATTGTGGTACTTACAATGTTGTCTGCTACTAAGTGTATACAGTTTTTGAGAGGTTTATCCCTGAAATCTGGCTGAGATGCGTGTTGCGTAGGACGATTTGATGTTGAGGTGTGTAGAAATCACACAGGTCAAAGACTGGGGAATTACTGGTTGTGTTTTACGTACCACAGTTTTGAATGTTAAAGGTGGAGTCACCGAATCAAGGCCTGGCCATAACAACAAGAGGATTAAGTGGGTTGTCTCTATCAATGTTCATGTATTCTCTTAGTCACTTTGCTTTAGTACATAACAGTCGCAGCGTGTGTAGACCCCGACCAGCGACTCCTTTGCTTTTGGTTTGGGTTTATTTTAATTTTACCGTTTTTTCTCACAAAAGTTTTGTCCTATCTTTTAATCGTTTTCTCAAGATCACTAGGTTCACGATTCATTGACTTCTACTAGTTGTACTATAAATACTTGCTTCTGCCCATCAGAATGCGTGTAGTGAAGACGAGTGTGGGGGTGATGGTGTTGAGTTGCGCCCAGTGAGCGGCAGAGGACGAGGTCTGCAGCGTTCGAGCGGGTCACGGGACAGCGGCACGAGCGGGTGTGCGCCCCTACGGAACAGTGATGTGCCTCCTGAAGGCGCTTCTGGCGTTCAACGCAACGACTCAGGGTCAGATTTACTCTCTGAAGACCAGTTATAGGAACTCAGAAGAAGGTACATGTTGTATTGTTCCTGTTGTGAACACTCGTTGATTTCAATGCTGTAAAGCATAATAAAGATCGTTCTAATGTACGAAAGGAGCATCTACTAAGGCAAATTGCGCGTTGGTTTAATGTTGTGTCCAAAACTTTTCAGTGCTGTTTTATTATTTCATTGTGATTGTGCGCCATTTGCCCTTCTTAGTCTAAGAAATGAGAACTTGAACTGCCGATGGACACCAAGCATCTGGCGGAGTATTGCATCTCAAGAGATGTCCGACGAACTCAGGCAGCATAAGTTGTTACTCCACAACGTTTGCACAACACACTCGCATCACGCGTACCGGCGTAATGTGACATCTTAATGACCTGTGTAATACTTTTTCTAAGTTTGTGTCTTGGATTTATGAGATAGTAACATAGAGCTGTGTGTGTGCAGGTATTACTCAGTGAGCGATCACCCACACACTGCCAGTAGGGACTCAGCGCGTGCTGCTGTTGCTGGTAAGTGGTGCATTGCAGCAGCGCGTACAGATTTAGATAAGTTACTGTGCAATGTTGATCAGGTGAGAGTATAATAGAATAAGGCAATAGAAACGAACTGTTTGGCCCATTTTTGGGTTGATACCCAAGTCCCATGCCGTAGAAGACTTATGTAGTCTCACTCAGAAGTTATGAGCAGTAGAAATTTTTCTCCTTGCCACCGTGGTAAGTGTCTTTACTTGGTTTGTAAGTTTATTTTGAAATCCACGATATAAATGCAAGGGAAAATATAGCTTGGTGAGTTGTTGTTGATATTGAAGTATTAAAAGGTGAAATGCTTTTAACTATCAATATTTGCAATGCTAATGGCTGTTGGTGTAAATTTGTTAGAATTTTGAAGTTATGGGCTTAGTTCAAGTGCCTATTTTGAAGATAATGATCCTTATTAATACACGGTTTAACTTCAACGCTTATTGGAAGTACATAGGTTTTATATATAATTTTAGATGTGACTAAGGGTATGTTTTCCCAGCGCCAAGATGTCTGGATACACAAGCCAGCAGCCCTGGGAAGCAAGGTCGACAACAGCCGCCCAGCAAGCTGCTGCTCAAGCCTCTTCATCCCCCTCTCGTGAGGCCTGTTCCGTACCGACCTCCCCGATCCAGCGGTCGTTCATCTTCGTCTTCTTCCCCTCCCAAATTACCGTCTTCCGCTCCCAAACCTGCTGCTCGACGCCAAACTTCCCCAACCAAGTCAACATCTCCTACGAAGTCTTCCTCTCAAGGACGCTCTTCTTCGTCTCCGACACGTAAACTTTCTTCGCCTCCAAAGACCCCAGCTTCTCCTAAGCCCCGCACGTTCGGTGCTTCCACTTTTTACCTGCCAGGAGATGCCAAAGACGGCTCAGGAAGCCTGGGTGCGGATAGGTTTGCAGTTGCGGATCCTGAGGTGTGCAAGTCTGCCGCTCGGCAACCAGAAGGGCCCTCGGTTAGTAGAAGCAGTAACGATAGCACTAGTGCGTCGACTGTAAGCCAGGGATCCCAAACCGTCGTGTGCTCGGTATCTGGAAACGTGTCGGACCAAAGTGCCGGTAAATCTAGCAAAATAATATACACGTCCAAGTCCACGCCCGTGTTTGCAGGGAGCAAACCAGGTTTCCGTGGTAGACTAGACCCTGTGTTAGGACGTGCTCAGAAGTCCCTCAGTCCAGTGTTGAGCACTTCGGTGTCGCCCGAGAACGGCTCACCTTCACGGAATTCTGAGTTCGCGTCAGATGGAGCATCAGTGCTTGAAAACTCGTCGAGTTCCAGCAGCAGGGAAACCTCTATTGAATCTGAAGCCTCGATTGTACATATTAAAGGCATTTCTGACCCTAACACGAAGAGTTTGAGTTCTGGTGACGCGACAGTTAACGCCCGGGAAGACGTTCCCAGTTCGGGGAGTTCTTCGCCTTCTGTAGGCACAGAGCCTGAAAATAACTCCGGTGGAGACGAGCGTGCAGCAGACATGGAGAAGAAGAAAAATCGCTATGGCTGTGAAGAGACGAGAGCAAAGGAGAAAAGGAGAAGCTGCGAGTTGGACTCCTCGTCTGACGAGCAGCACAAGAAGTCCGTCAGCTTGATGAGTGGTGAGTTGCATCAATGGGCAAGTGGGTTAAGGTGATTTAATTACCTTGAACAATGAAAAGTTTTTCTCTTATTTCTACGTTTTCTCTCGTGTAGTTACTGTTACACGTATCTAGTAGAGAAATATCAGGGCTGTTGTTTTTCTAACTTTCGATGGGCTATAAAAACAGGCAAATATACGTAACATAATAATTTTGTTACTAAAAGTACTTCAGGGTCTTAGTTATTTCTCTACATAATTACCAAAACAGTAGGGCATTTGTTATATCGTGACACAAGCTTCTCGACGTCTTCTTCAAAGAAGTTAGCCGCCAGTGAAGAGAGATCCGTCTTGACACAACGGGCCCGGACACAACGGGAACACAACTTCCGGCATCGGAGGACTCAAAAAATTGTGTACGAAGCAGACCTTGAAGTGTCTGAAAATTCTTTAGAGAATTCCTTGATTGTGACCATCAGACCAACGAGGCCTGCAGTAGGGCAGACTTGCGTCCTTGTCCACCTTCTTCATGGACGTCGGTCCTCCCTTCTTTAATTTTTTACACTATTCCCGTACACAACCCTTACTCATAAAGTTGTCACCGTATATTTTGCTCATTTTGCAATAGATTTGAGCAGCATTATGTCCTGCTCGCAGAAAACGGATTACACTTCGTAACTGACATTAGGCGGGAGTATCGTTCGTAGCAGCCATATTCAATTGCCCGTAGCTTGGGTAATCAGGCTGCATTCGATTTGGCGATTATGCAGAGACATGAGTAACATCCTGCAGTACTTTTGGTAAAAAAATTGTATGTTATGTAAATTTTCCTTCTTTTGTAGCCGATCGTTAAATTCGTTGCAACCTTACATCAATTATGAGTACAATAATTCGTTTCCTTTGCATGCTCTATGCTGACGCCGCAGTCGTGTTGTGAGCAGTGTAGTGCTTTTCAAACGCTTGCAAGTGATCTTAAATTTTTATGTCGGCTTCTTGTGAAGCTTTGTTCTTTATTTTCTTCTCTGTTTCTTATCGTCGGGGCAGTGTATATTAGAATGTGGTTTTGTTTATTTTTTATCGATTTGTCTCTGCCTCCGTCTCTGATACTAACTTGCGTGCTAACCTATTAATCTATCTATCTGTCTGTGTCGTGTGCCTACACACCTGACTGGCTGACTACTTACTGCCTACGAAATTGTTTGATGCTGACGTTCATTGCTTCGCTCTGAGTATATTCGTTTCTGTTTTTCAATTTACTTCGTTCTTTATGAGAATTCTCTCCATTTCTCACACAAGGAATTATTTGTTCTCCCAAGGATTACTGTATTGCCTTTCACGAGAAAGCTTCCTCTTTAGGGATAATTCATCATTTTCCGATTATTTAAACTAAGATCTACTAACGAACATGTTCGTCCGTGTTAAACTTTTATATCTTAGTAAAAATAGTATGATTTTTTCATTGTATGTGTATAATGAAATGTTTCTGAAATTTCCTGATAATTACTCTCCAGCATCGTGTCTTCTGAGCTGGGCTTAGCACAGTAGTTTTCTGGATGTGTTGACTCCGCTAACTGGTGTTATTTCTGGTGCAGCGATCGAGAAATGTACGGAAGGCAAAGAACACAACACTACTTTTAACTCAGTTACGGTGGCGTGCTTCTTGCGCGATGCTGGCTACCTGAGCTCACAGGAGCTGGGCATTTAACTCATTGGTACAACACATATTTTTACTCTATTTCATGATCTGGTTCGTACGAGAGAGAGATTAGTATTCTACTTTATGAAGTAGTTTATTAGTTGAGGCCATTTTCATGTGGATGACCTGGCTAAGTCGAGTTTATGTAACCACTCTTCTTATGCACGTCTCCTTTTATAATTGGAACACTTCATTTATATCCCCTTCAAATTATAAACACTTAGGCAAGATATTGTAGTGACACTGATAATGCATTGTAATTCGTACTTGCTTCAGATTTCTTACTGGCATTTTCTTTCGACACCTCTCAACAACTCGACGTTATGATTTATTTGGTGTGAGTTTAAACTTGGAGTTAACCTTCAGAGTTAAATTCATAATAATATGAACGAATTACAATGAATGTACTAAATAGATCTTGTGAAAATTGGAGGTGTTTAAAGAATTATGCTTTTATCACAGTTCTCGTCTCATTCGAGTGAATGGCGGCCGTATGAGTTATTTCAGTTACTTCTTGTAGAGGATACAGAGCAAGGAGCGAGTTCAAAAGAGAAATTGAGATCGGTGATTGAATTTAAAAGCATGTACTGTAGAAGGCATTAACAGTAAATAAGAGTAAAGGGATCTGAATTAAAAAATGGAATGTTGAAAAATTGAATGAATGAAGGGTGAAATAAAGAGAGGAAACGAGCAGAGATGAAATACTTCGAGTGCATCAGGATCATTTATCGCTACAATTGAAAATATTTAAGTGAAAGCCGTGAGGAATACCAGATAGCTTTAACAGGAATATTGATACATAAGGAGTTATGACATGAGTGAGAAAAGTTTATGGGAGAGTAAGATTATTTTAACTGTTTTCTTGTAATGCTTAGACTTTAGAACTGAAAGTAGCAGCGAGAAAAAAAACTTGTTGGAGATTCGATGTTAAAGAAGTATTGGAGTTGCACGAGTTCTATGGAGTGGTAAATTAGGTTGTATGTAACACAATGGTTGTGAGCAAAAGTCTTGTATACATTAGAGCATAACCTTAACTTGAATTGAGGGAATCACGCAAAATGTCTGAGAAAAAAGAAGGGAATAAACAAAAACTTTTTGTTGAACATTTGGTGATGCCTAAGGTTTGAGACGAGAGAAATACTGAGGTTTGGCAGTGCGAATGGTCGGAACGGGAATGTTGACGCTGAATTGAAGTGATACAGCAGTAGAAAATACAAGCTTGTCAGTTGGGGGACTAGAAGCAGGTTAGAGTACGTGTAGGACTTCAGTTCTCTCGACTCAATCACGGTAGGGAGGGCTTGATCACACGCCTTGCTTTCTTGTTGAAGATGAAAGTACCGTCACTGCGATGTGACACGGGTAAACCAACAAGAAGTTCTGGATTTGTACAGGATACAAACTAGGTTCTGATAGAAGAAGGTCAAGAAGATAAGACAAGAGGGTTGATGCCAGCTGCTGCTTTGGTTGTCTCGCATGTGATAGAAGACTTCCTGAGTATATTTTTTCTATCTTCATTAATTAGCAGCGTTTCTTTCTCTTGATTGGACGATGAAATCCTGCGAATGTTCAGGCTACTTATTAAGACAAGAGTCTGTTTGTGTGACTGGTAGTACATCGTTTTTTAAGTTCACAAACAGTACGCAAACACTCCACATTGCCCGATATTTTCCTCATCGAAATATGATCTGAATTGTGTTGATCGTTTTCGTAATATGTCTCATAAAAATATTCTTCAACTGCCGGTTTTCGACTCCTGCTGATATCGATTTCGCGTTGTTTTCTATTTGTTGAACCATTGTTGGTTTACGACGATTTTGGTTTGTAAGCAATTCTAAATGCTCCGTTCAAAGTCGCGTTTAAAGTATTCGATAAATGTATTTGTTAATTCATTGAGATGACTCAATTTGTCGGCACACTCTGCATAGCTTAAGATGAAGAAGGCTAGTTCGCATTAGAGTTGAAGTTTAACCCTGCCAGGACCTCTTAAGTCACTCTGCTAGCTGTAGACAGCCACTTGCATTTACCTGCATGTGTTTCTGTGCAGTTGAAAAACAATCCTTGAAAATTAACCGCGGGGAATACACTTTCAGTAGGAATGAATAAAAAGTGATAATGTTTTGCCTCGTTTCTGTTTAAAAGAACTCCTAATCTTCATAAATATTTCGATTTTTTGTTTCTTTTCTATAGAAGTCAAAGCAGAAACTTGTATTTTATTGTGCATGCTTTTTACAGACATGTATTGTCGGTCCTGATGAAAATATCATTAGAACATCAACGCTGATGTTATTTTTGAAGTTTCCTGCTTCTTGACTTGCGAGGGATGTTTCATCTCCTGGTGTTAACCTGCCTTCAGGACTTGATGAGCCATAGCTACTCTCCGCAGACCTGTTTTACTGGTTCATCTCGCTTTACTTTCGTACACCTTGTTTATTGTACACCTTGTTTATTGTATACCTTGTTTATTGTATACCTTGTTTATTGTATACCTTGTTCATTGTAGACCTTAATTCTCATAGACTTTGTTTATCGTACACCTTGTTTATTGTATACCTTGTTTCTTATAAACTGTTTATCGTATACCTTGTTTCTTATAAACTGTTTATCGTACATCTTGTTTATCGTACACTTTGTTCATCGTAATCTTTGTTTCTCATAGACCTTATTTCTCATAGGCGTTTCTCATAAACCTTGTTTCTCATAAACCTTGTTTCTTGTAAACCTTGTTTCTCGTAGACCATGTTTCTCGTAGACCATGTTTCTCGTAGACCTTGTTTCTCGTAGACCTTGTTTCTCGTAGACCTTGTTTCTCGTAGACCTTGTTTCTCGTAGACCTTGTTTCTCGTAGACCTTGTTTCTCGTAGACCTTGTTTCTCGTAGACCATGTTTCTCGTAGACCTTGTTTCTCGTTGACTTTTTTCTCTCCTAGATCGTTTTTCTCATCGGCATTTTTTCATATCCCAATCCTTCATTTTTTGTAGCCTGCGTGTCATTCCATCACTGTTATTTTCAAATCTCTTTGTGGTTAAGTCATTCCCATTTGTGTGTGGCAATCTCACTGAAACTCTGATATAGTGCGATGAAACAATAACCATATCTGATTTAGTGACTTTATAAATCCAATTGATGATGACATGAAAGGCGGTAATTCTTCGTAGGAGGGGACTGGAGTAAAGGCCCTGTAGCGGGAGAGGGGGTATCCCCTTCTCTGATGGAGTCCTGCGGTCCACAGGGGCGCTAGGTAAGCCAGCGACCTCACCTGTATCATAGCTACCACGCCGTGACGGTGCACTGCTTCCGTGTGCTCCCAGTCTCTCAAGTTGTGCTTCTATAGGTGTCACGGCACCCTTCTTCTTGTGTAGCCAATTTCTTCTCTTATGTTGCAAATTGGTTCTTTGTTACAGTGTGAGGGTACCTTTTGAGGCGTTTTGCACATTATTTTGTTGTATTAGGGTGTATATTCTATTTTTAATCTCTTCGTTTGTTTGCTGTTTATTCTCAAGTTGTTTTCATTCATCTCTTTTGTGTTTATAGGCACTCTTTTGTTGTGTATTCATGCTTTCCCTGATGCACATGGCTTGTAACTCAGCTCTGTAGGGTGAATTGACATTTTCGTGTTGTGCTGTGATGTTTTGGTGTTGCACTGCCGTACTTTACGGTAGCTACGTGTTTTTGCACTGCTATAAACTCTCAGTGCTACGTCACCCGCGCTTTGTTTCCTCTCTTGTAACATGATTTTTCATTCCTGCTGCTTTGTGTCACATGTCTTGCATTGCGCGTCTGTGTCACACATGTCTTGCATTGCGCGTCTGTGTCACACATGTCTTGCATTGCGCGTCTGTGTCACACATGTCTTGCATTGCGCGTCNNNNCACATGTTTTGCATTGCGCGTCTGTGTCACACATGTTTTGCATTGCGCGTCTGTGTCACACATGTCTTGCATTGCGCGTCTGTGTCACACATGTTTTGCATTGCGCGTCTGTGTCACACATGTCTTGCATTTCGTGTCTGTAAAACGTGTTCCTTCACTTCCCTTGCTGCACTAATGCTTCCTTCAGCTCACGCCCAATTCGACTTCATATCACTTGTAAAGAAGAAACTTAGTGAGGATCATGGCGTTCATCCCTCGAACCGACACCGAGGTCGTTGGCTTATTAATTTTATTTAGTTTTCATTGAATAGTAAAGAGAAAATATACATAGTGATTACTAAATATGGGGCCGAAAAGAATCTTTAACAACTCCTTTATTATTGAATGGATTAGGAAAAAGCATTTATGAAATCCTGGAAATTACTAGTTTTATTGTGATTACTTTTTGAATACAATATTCTTCATGTGCCGCCCCTCTGAGTGCAGACAAAAATCGGCACGATTACTCTGGCTTTTCATTACGGCGCTGTTGAGATCAGATCCAATTCGCTGTGTTCTGATGTTCCGCTTGTTGCAACATATGCAAGTTCTGCTTGTTGCAACATATACAAGTTCTGCTTATTGCCAACATATGCAAGTTCTGCTTGTTGCAACATATGTAAGTTCTGCTTGTTCCCAACATATGCAAGTTCTGCTTGTTGCCAACATATGCAAGTTTTACTTGTGGGCAATATATGCAAGTTCTGCTTGTTGATACATCCGTTTAAGCTAGAATGGGCTTCATGTGACATAAGAAATAAGTAACCTTCCACTACCTACTCACACCCATCTTGTGATATCTGCTGCACGCACTCCTAGGTTGCTGGGTATCCAATACCTTCATGAGTTCATTTTCACGACCTTCTACAATGTTCAATACTTTGGTGCAACGTTATGTTCTACCAGACATGCTTGCTTGCGTACAGTAAACTATTGTTTGTACAGTAGACAGCTGTGTACAGTCGCCCAGTTCTGTTAATTGTCTACATAAAGACTGCGTTGTTTGGACAGTAGACAGCTGCACGCACGCCGCTCCTGTTGACATTAGCAAGATGTGCGTAAGCTATTGTCTAACTATTCTTGACTGAGCTGAGCAGTATGCAGATCATCACGTATATTACATGTTCAAGAATGAAAGCACGAATAAATTATCAATGGCGTTTGAAATTGATATAGCCTGAGGCGAAATATTACATTTCTGTATTGAATTCAGCCCAAAAAGAGAATGCGTAAATTATGTTCACCCAGAGTCCTAGTCGGTCATTGTAGAGCTCGCTACTTTTGGAGGGAACAGTTGTGGGTTATGTAGTTGATGTGACGATGTGCTCGAGTTTTCTTTCATTTCTTCTCATGTGGAAAACGGAAAGATCGTACAACTCCCTGTACGCTATTTTTCTTATCCCATGAAAAAAAATTAGTTCAGTAAGGAAATTTTTACTTTTTTTAAAGTGGAGATTCGAATGTTTAATTTCTATTATTTTGATAACTTAGTAACAAAGAATGGAGAATATGAGTGGCTTATACGGGATAGTATCAGACACGACGCGTACCGACGTTACAAAACAAGATGTACCAACGTTACAAGACGAGGTGTAGATTGGTAACGTGTTTAGAGCTTTCGTGCATCTTGCTTACCGATATGAGTACGATCTACACCCTTTTTTCAACTTTAATCCGTTTTGCACTTTCAGCGAAGTTGAAAACTCAAGATTTCTTATGTATAAGTCTGGATGTAAGTTTATGTTATTACAATAGTAATGTTGTACAGATGTTGGCTTATGCTAGGACCTTGAATACGACATGTAATCATTAGTAGCTATTAGCACGGATTCTTATTTACATTTTTCACAGAAACGATGAATTGTGGTGTTCTAGTGTTTGCCAATGTCACGCCCCTCCATGTACGGTGATGCAGGAATGCTTTCTACTCTAATTCTTTTACTTCAAATGCTCGCATTATCCATGGTCCGCTGCTTCTTAGGGAGATAGATTGTGCTAAAGGACGTGTCCTAGTGTGTGTTTTGGGAACTCAGCAGTCTTAACATTCCGTTTTGGCAAGCACTTTCGGAAGTTTGCAATTGTTTAGCAAAGTTAAAGTAACTGCCTGTCATATCAGTTACGCCCGACGGAAGGTGAAGTTTTGGAGGTCCACTTGACAATGTGTGGAGTTCTGATGGTGTCTGTCCTCCTCAGTTTATGCTGTCTGGGGACTTAGCGCTCTTCGGTGTTAACATATGTAGTTAGTTCTACAAAGTCAGGAACACTTACTCAGAAAGCTGTCGGGAGCGTAGTTTTGTATTGTTCTTCATTTCGTACTTCCTTTTTTTCATCTGTTTCGTAAGGGAGGCTAGCGCTCTATTAAACCGATTTCAGTTCATTTTTTAGCGGTAATTTCTAGTGTACTTTATTGTATTATTTTTTACTAGGAAGCTCCTCTTCTATCTAAAATTGGGGAAGGGTGTGTTTGATTTTATTCGGAACTAGTTAGTTGATGTAACAAACATCACTTTTACTACCAAGCTGTGCTCGAACAGGGACGTGCCTGTATTAAAACGTACGTTTTAGGGTTACAATTGCAGTAGCCGTGCCATCTATTTTTGACACTAGTGGACGTTCCGTTGCTTCTACGATAGTATTACACAAGATAATGCGAGTAGTCTTTGTGCACGAGCTTGTCTTTGTTAAAGCACACGTGTCAGTTTGTTTGTCACTAATCCGATGGAAATCACGTAAAATCAACATGCTCATAAAATATTTATTCTGACTGCTATGCTGGAGTAATGCGGTCTGGTTGCAGGCGTGCGGCTGGCGCAGGAGCTTTTGCAGAGCATGGAGAGTATCGTGACGAGTGAGCTCAGCGAGATCAGGCGCTGCACAGCCGAGTTGTCTTCCAGGTACGGACTCAAGACCCGCCACAGGGGCGACCCTCTCACGCTGGGTCCCAGAGCGCCAGCTGCTGGGGGTCCCAGTTACATTTATGCGCGTAAAGTGAAGAACATGTCGCAGTTCTACGTCGTGGCGGAACCTCCTGCTGGAGCTGGGGCTCTTCAAGAGACGCGATGCCGCAGTGAGCCCCCATTTGGAACTGAAGAGGGCCTCTACCGAGCACAGTCCTGTCCAGGACTTCCGCAACCCCTCCTTGAGAGGAGCGAAGACCAGGAGAGTGTAGGGGAGCTGAGATCTCCTTCTGTTGCTCCGCTCATGCTCCGCACCCACCGGCACCCACCCAGCAAGGAGAAGCTCCTCAACAGGTCAGTAATTTCCTCAAAAATCCTTCCCCCTGCTCTGTATAAGAGTCCTTCGCTCCTCACAGCAAGCCTGGCAAAAAGTACATAATCAGAAACACTGTTGTGTAGGTTCTAAGAGTTCAGTCATCAGATCAGGTTAGATTAGGTTAGGTTTAAATGAATTAATTTTTATTAAATTGGAAGTATTCGAAATTGCAACGATAAAGAACGCTTACGTGTTTTTGGAACGATAATGAACGCTTCTGCGTTTATTTCATTCGTTAATCCCACCTCTAACAGCTACACTGAGAGGCGTTGTCGTTCAGGGTATATTGAGGGACTAAGCTTTCGTCTGGGAGGTTGGGTAGCACTTTTGATTATGCTGTGTTTTATTCGTCTGCTTGTATGCAACAAGCAGTGTTCTGCTTGTTGACACATCTGTTTAACTAGAATAGGCTTCGTCTGACATAAGCAATCTTCCAACAAAATTTGGATCTTCATCATTCTTCTGGAGGATCCACTCACAAAACAACGTTTGGGAAACTAGCATTCACTGCATAACTTTTGATTATGCAGTGTCTTGGAAACTAGTATTTTTCAGTGGGAACCTTAGCTACTCACCGCAATACCTGCAGTACTTACTTGTGTGTAGGTGGTTTCTGTCGGTTTAATTGTATCATTAGACATGAGTTCTTTTTCCGAAAGCATTAGTCTTCAGTGCTTTATTTGTCGAGTACAATCATCAACTTATCATTTAAATAGAATGTTGTTTGCACAATGTTTTGTTAGTACGAGGGTTTAGTTATGTATCGTTTTTTAAAAGTATTTTGATTTTTTACTTTTCGATAAGCGGAGATGGTCAGCGCATTGCAGTAGAGTAATTTTTACAATGAGCTGAACTCACTACGGCTTCTTGCCTAATGTGGTGTTGAACTGCCCATGTAATAGAAAGATTAAGCATTAATTATTGATGGCCTCAGATACTCGTGCGGGGCGCTCGACACGCCCAAAGCCCCGCCCGTGTCGCTCTCAGCCGACGTAGCTTTTGAGTCATGCCCTGACTTGGGGGCCCTACGCCCTTCCCGCCCCTGCACCAGCGACTCCTCCAGCTCTTCCGTGTCCTCCTCGCGCTCTTCCTTCTCGCGTCTCCTTCAAGTCTCTTAGCAGTCTTCCATAGTTAAGGGATTTCAGTTAATCTCACGTACCTCTCTATGCAATTTTCAGCCTTCACCTCCACCTGCTTTTCAACAGGGCAGGAATATCTAGTGTTTTTATTCTCAAACTTGCTAGTTATTCTCCCTTTTTTATTTTACTCTGTTAGCTTTCTTCTGTTTCAACCGCTGTTTTACTTCTTCCTTCTGCCATTTCAGTAGTGCTATGAGCCTTGTTCGTTGTAGAAAACAAGGGGCTGTGGAACTCATGGTAGCCTGTGTCACGGTGTCTCACGAACACCATTAAATTTCACCAAGCTTGGTAAGAAGACCTTTTTAAAATCATTTATCTGCTTCATTAAAAAGAGATGTTGTCCTGTGGTAACTTTTTCTGTGGCACTTGATAAGTGCATTGACTCTAGTTTTTATTTTGAATTACTGTAACGTGAACAATTCTGACCCTCGTCGTTACTTTGCAGTTGTGCAAACTCAAAATGTGCCTCCTTGCTGACTTGCCTAGCCTTCAACTTACCAGTGTTGTCTAAAATCTTAATTGGGAGAGTATATATTTTCCTGAAAACCTTTTAGTTTATTTTAACAATATTTATAGTATTTTAAAGCCATGCTTTATGAAAGTAAAAACACTCGTAAAACCCGAATACGATATGATGAATATTTCATTTGGAATCAAATATTGGGTACAAAAGAGTTCGTTAGTTTCATTTTTTTCTAGTTTCTTTCATTGAGTGCTTTCGATGTTTTTCATTCATGTGAGCTTAATAAATAGAAAAACTTGCTAAAGGTACTCAAAAATGTTTCAACTACATCAGAATTGTCTAAAGTTTATCTTGCTTGCATTTGGCTCCCTGCAGTGCTCTCGGATGTTTCAATGCCTCTGAAATATTACTGTTGTGAAACAGATTAAGCAACTAAATGCACTCGGGAATCTTCTCTTCTTCTAATTTTAGGGTCTTTTCTGATTTACCTTATGCCCTGAATTACTCGAATTCACAGCCTCCTTTTCTTGACTTTTCAGTGTTTCGTAGGAGCGGCCGTGTACTTTCGATGTGGGTTAACTTTGCTTTGCGAAACAGTATAACAAACATGGTACTAAATACGCTGTTTAGGGTGCACCCCTTACAGCTGATACTCGTAGTGACGGCCAAAAAGTGAAGTAGGTTAGGTTTCTCATTACCTGCGTCAGAAACTTGGCCGTGATATGTGTGTGACCCGACTACCATATGTGCTGGTTTGACGATGTTGCTGAGATGTTTCGCTAGTCTCATGCACACCACAAGTATAATTTTCAGTTAATGTTAATCTACTGAGTTCATTTGTCTAGTTTGTGTGCAAGTGAGTAGTTTGTTGTAGAGCGTGGTGGTCTCATCTCTAGCATCCGCTGTTACTGGCCTTTCTGTGCGAGATTCTGTCACCTCCCAGATGATGTTATTTGGATAATAGAGATTTATTCTTAGGGTTTTCGTGCAATATAGTGAAAGATTTAGATTCATACTTACGTATGTGAATGAGATACCCTATTTTTTAGGTTTAAATAACTGCTAACTGAGCATCCTAAGTGTTTGTATATTACGAATGTTTTTTTTCTGGGCCTCGTATGGTTTTAGATTGGTGAGGCTCGAACTGAACGGTTTCTGTATCTCTGAAGTCTTTTATTTATTTGTGTAGCTCCGTCGTTCAGTCGTGCACATTTTGATCATAGTTGTTCACCTGTACTTTGTGTGTCTACAGCGTGTAGTCAAGAGCTGTCAACTTTAGTGTGCACCCACTAAGCTGGCAACTGATGTGCCCTCGACATATGCAGAGCCGTCAAGTGGCAGGTCACCTTCAAGTGATTAATGTACATTTAAACCACTAATAAAGTATAAAGCTAATCGTTTTGGCCTTTGTTTTTATGTCTGACAGGATGCATATCATTTGATTGCAAAACGATGAATTGAATATAAAAAAGAATAGAAAAAGATAAAATATATTTCAAATGAAATTCATACAAAAGATATGTAACAGCATTGGTTTTTGAAAGGGCTGATTATAAATCCTTACTTGGTAGGTATTTTATGCATTGTGGGTAATATAACTGCGGCACCTACGGGTATACCATAGAAGTAAAAGTTTAAAATAAATGAGCACTAAAACTGCAACAAAATGTTTCCTTCGCAACAAGTTGCATACAACATGACGTAATTTAAATTTCTAGCAGAAAAGAGAATATTTTAAATATAAGAGTCTGAGTTACACTGTAAGTTGTAATTTCTAATTTTCTGGTCGACCGCAAAGTGTAACGTCCTGTTGATCCATAAAATGTGATTATTATTACAGTTTTCAGAAAATTTTACCGCATAAAAAAATTCGATGTTACACTTAGAGAAAGACCAAAAAGTGAGAACAAAAAGTTGGATCATGTCCCGAATTATCAAGACTTGGATATCACAGGAGAAGATTAGAGCTGTAGTAGGCCATAGTTTCAAGTTTCCACATCCACTTGTTATACCAAAACATTTACTAACACTAACACATGAACTTTATGATGACACTATGAAAAATATAACGAAAAGTTAAGAAGAACAACAAACCAACAAACATGCACGAAGTAAGACAATTTCTTATCAACTTCCATTCTATGAAATTTAAATTTTTATTGTAGTTAATTGAGAACCACATTTTGTTTGACAAAATCTGAAATTTTGTATCTGAGAATTAGATAAATGAGAAGGGAAAGTTACGTATGTCATGAGTTGCCATAATTGAAGTACCATTGAAGGCAAAATGAAGTTGTAGATCAAAAGTAAAGTTATAAAGTATACTACACCAAATAATCCATTGCGTTATTTGTGTTTTTTTGAGTGCTTAGACCTGCAAGACTACGTCAAGATTGAGAGGTATTTTCTGTGCATCCTGGGTAACATTATTTACTTTTCATACGAGGAAACGGTAAGTTTAGTATTGAGTTTAACGTTCAAAAGCTTCCTGTAATATGCCTAGTCCCATGTCTGAATCCCAACGTATCATTTGAAATCCTCTTCTTCCGATACAAGAGACCTGGCTATGACCGACGATTAATCATCAACTTATTTAGCTCTGATTTGAGGCTATATCTCAATTTACACCACAAAGGACGGGAACTGTTGGTGAGGGTATTATCATTAGTCTGCAGTTAGCTTTGAGAAATGAAAATCCGAACTCATGTACTACAGATTATACAAACAAACAAACAATCTTTATTTCCAATCGAGTACACAGTACATAGACATTAGTACATTGGTTTTTCAAATTCTTAAGGTTAACATTCTAAGAGTAAGGGTGATGGTGAGCTCCATGTGACGATCACGGGAGGTTGATGGGCTTCTTCATGGGCAGGGAGTTGAGTGCATAGCGGGTTGAGTGCACGGCGCGGCGTACGAGAAATAACTCGAGTCCATGGCCGGGTTCGAACCCGCGGTCTTTCTACATGAAGCAGAGACCCGATACAGAACACGGGCCGCAGACCACGGTGGCTGCGTTCTGTGTGATGTGGTACATTGTGACACATTAAAATACAGTTGAGTTTTTTGTTTATTTTTTGAACTACAACATATGATGTTTTCATAAAATTTACACTATATTCTTTATGTTTGCGTTGCCATGGGTAGAGCTTTGGAATATGTAATGATATGTGCTCTAACTTCAACTGTATACTCTAATGGATAAATAGATGCCAAATATAATTTTTAAAACTACTTTAAAGCTGGTTCATCAACGAAGCATTTAAAATAACGGTGAGCATGTACTCTACATTCTGAATCAGCCATGTTAGGGCGTTTCGTACTTGCTTTATGGAGTCGAACTATTATTTAAAGGCTGTTTGACACAGTGGCACCTGGTATTTGTTGACGTTCCAATCATGGCGTCGAAAAATTTTTCTCTCGTGGATATTGAAGTGAGTTTTGTAATTAATGTGTTCATATATGTGTGTATTTTATTTTAAGCATTCCCATAGCATAATCACTGTTGTTAAGAAAATTAGAAAATTATGGTACCACTACCGTCACTTAAGCCTGATCCACAATAAACTGTCGAGTTTGAACGCAAAGGAAGTCACTGCCGAAAGAATTAGTTAAAACATACACTCATCATCTTTACTTCTTTTATATTTCATGTCAGGTTAGACTAGACCTAGAGAACACATTTATTTTGAGTAATATGTATTGCATTTTGGTTTTAGAATTTCCTTGATAGTATTTTCCTGCAGATTAGCAGCTCACATAGAAATCTATAGACTTCTATCATTATATGTGTGTTGAGAAATACTTGGTGAGTTCAGCAGTTGCATTATGCTAGGAAAGTAATTTTATTCCATTTAGGTATACATGAAATATACAATGGTTTTTAATTCCTGATACTAACATTTAGTAGTGATTGTGCCTCCTGTAACTTTTCTGTATTTTGAGATATAAGGTTGAGAATTTAAACAGAGAGATGGAGATTTTAAACATAGGGATGATCTGAAAGTCTGAAAAATTAAGCTAGTTTGTCAGGTCAGCTTATGTGGTCCCTTCATCACAAGCAGAAAAAAATCTAAAAAACCATGTAGGTTTGAACCCTGAGAACCAAAAACCTAGCAATACAAGCACAGATTGTTTTAATCATTTAGCAAATGTAAAAGTAAATGGACTATGTATTTATAAATTTGTTTTCTATGAACTTTAAAAATTGGCTTATATTCCATGTGTATACTATGTACATCAAATTTCTAAATTTTTTCTCTTTAATTGAACTTCCATGAGCACTATAAAGTGCTATCATATGGAAATGAACTATATTATTGCATGTTATTAGTACTGCCAAATTATGTCATAAAAACAGTAAAATAAACTACTCTGTTTATTTTATATGTGCAATCAATTTTTATTATCTTGAATAGTAAAAAGGGATTGAATTAAAACTTTAAATTAATTTAGAAATATAAAGATACAATAGCCCTCCACAAATCGTTTCTATCTTTTACTTCTTTCCTTGTGAGTAGGATGTAGAATGTTGTCATGCTGTCCAAGTTGTGGGTTTATGCTAGGCTTAACATCAAGTAATCTTTAAAATTTGAGAAAATTGTTCAAAAATGTAACTTATTAAAAAAGTTATATGGGCTTAATGGCAATGTATTTTAAGGTTTTCAGCAAGTAGTTTTTGAGGCCAAAATTGCTATTGGAGTTATTGAAGTCTTATTTTTATTGAAGTCTTACTACTCAATATTATTGAAATCTCTCCCTACTCATTATTATTGGTCTCTCCCTACTCTGTACAAAGGATGCTCAGTGAATATTTAAGTAAAATATATTAAATATTTAACAGTGTGTAATTTTCTTGATATTTTGAATATAGCTTTAGACAGGTAGAGTGCTTCATTATTTAATGTCTGAGTTGGAGTTTATCATTTTTATATATTAAACCTTTGCTTCAATGAAAAATAATCAGTAAAATGATAAAAAATAAATGTCTTAAAAAGGTAAAAATATCAATTAAAAATTTGATGAATTTCATTCTAAAAAGGAGATGATTTGCAAGATTCATCAGCTCTGATGGGTGACACTTAACAGGTTAATGAGTATATTATGAAGTTTCTATTCTGCTACTGGTTATTTTGTTGTATAATCTCAACATGATTTCTTCTAAATTATTCTCCTACTGATTATTTTGATGTATTTACTCAAGCTAATGTGTTGGTTAAATTTGTAGTGTTTGTGTAGGTTTGCTTATTCACAATGTTTGACATTTCTCATTCTAATGTATTTTAATTTATATTTTTCAGAAAGAAAATGATGACCTTCAATTTCAAGGTATGATTACTTATTTGTTAACCTTACTTTTTTGTCTATTGAATTTGATTTAGGTGAAATTTAATTTTTTTATAATTGTTGGTGAATTACAGGTACCACTTACCAACTATGATGAATTTGCTCCAGGTGTTTTTTTTTAATGTGTGAAAATCTGGTTTGGGTATTGGTCTGAAACTGTGAAAAATTATTGCCCTGTCATATCCAAACTCTGATCAAAGAGTTGTGTTGTAAATCTTCCTTCTAGTATGGACAAATTCATCTTCACCCAGTACTAAAATTTGCAAGTATGAGAAATGTACCTCCTTGTGATTAGTTACCATAGCATTACTGGCTTTCATTGTTGCTGCTGCATGAAATACAATGCAATAACTGCAGCTATGAAATACACATATGACAAGATACCAGTGTGTCATAAATACAACCTGATAAATTTTTCTATTGTTTTGGGCATATTTACAATAAACTTTTTAAGTAAGTTGGGCTTTATAAATTGGCTGGTATGATTGTTTTGTAGCAAGATGTATAAAATTTGAATTTTGAAAACAGTATGCAGTTTGTTTAATGCATTTTCTTGTATGTGACCTATTTGTATGTTTCATCATGCTTTCTGTTGCTGTGATGTGTCCCTTGGGAAGAAAAAATATTTTTGTTCATGACAAAATCCTACTTCATATTTTGTAAGTTGTTTTCAGTGATGCTGTATTTTTACTAATGTGTTTTATTCTACACAGAAATTATACACAGTTGAAGTTAGACTGAGAATGTAATAATAATAATATTAAATGAAATTTAATTATGCACAATAGGTTCATAAGATAGTGGTGAAATCACATTGCTAATTAAATTTTGGATAGCTTAAGGGGACCATTAAATTTCTGCACTGGCAATTGATGCAGTAGTATAGTATTTTAAAATATACCTATATAATAAACCTATATAGTGAAATTGGGAAAAGTATCCAGTCTTAGTTTTACAATTTTTGAGTGTCAGGAGTTCTTTTGGAAGAAATACAGTTGATGAATACTTTTTCTTGTACTTGTGTGCCTGTTCTTACACAACTTTCATTTCAGATTTTGGGCTAAGTAGTAGTACCAGCCAAGCTACCAATAGCCAGACACACTATTTTACCAACTTCCCTGAGAGCCCTGGCCACCAAACAGATTCTCAAAAGGTAAGATATTGCTTACTTTTCCTATGTTCAGTGCATTATGTTACCTAGAAGGTAGTTGTCTGAGGAATTAGCTCTGCTTGTTTAGAGTACTGAGCTGCCTGTCTGATTGTTTCCTCTGAATTCCAGGTGTGTGTTCAAAGGAAACACTCAGGCATGCATTGACTTGGGTATCACAGCATGGGACTTGGGTAGCAACCCAAGAATTGGCCAAACAGCTCGTTCCTATTGCCTTATTCTATTCTATTCTATTCTAGGCAGGCAGCAGCTCAGTACAGCATGCAACCAGTGCTGACACCTCAGACGGATACTTTCTGGACAATATATTTCACTTACGTTGCATTAAGGTGGAAAGCAGGAAAGGGAAAAGTCAAGTGTTATGCATGGTAATGCAGCAAAAAGCCTTGGCACCTAAAAACTGTCCCTTATGTATGATCAAGTCAATTTTAAATGAACTCCTCCCAAATACAGGAGTTAAACATGTACAGTATGATTGGTACATTACATTCATGAAGGTATGTATGATTGTGAGTAGCATAATTTTTATTAGGCATTATGCAGCTACCTAATGTATGTTTTTGTTTAGTGAGCCAATAATTATTTAATTGTAAAATTATAGTACATAGATACCTAACATGGTTGAGTAACTTTCACCAAAAGTACATTTTCTGAGTAAACATAAATGTTTAAAATTGCCAAAATCTGGATCAGTTTACAAAAATTGTAGAGACAGTATTTGGTAGTTCAAAATTGTTGCACCAATATTTTTACTGCTGCAATTATTTTCAAAGTAGTTGATAATCTACTATTCCACATATTATGTAATAATCGTAATTTCAATGTTTGTATTAGTAGAAAAAAGGGGTAGTGTGACTGGAACATATTTCATCACAAGAACCTTACTGTAACCACATTTTATATTCTTTGACATGTATTTTCTGTGTTGTGCATCTTTTTACTTTCTGTAATGTACCTCAAGTTCCTAAATCTTATTTAATGTTCAAAGTACAATGGATCTTTCACTCATTGGTAATATGTCCATCCCACAACATTGTGACCAGTTCAAGAATCATGGAAAATTAATCTATTGGATTTGAGACACAACTGATGTTTTAGCTTCTAATGCTAGAGGTTTCTTTTGGTTGAAGTTTACCTCTTATTGATCTGTGTGAGCATTATTACCACTTATTTTTACTTGATTATTGAATGATATTTGCCATGTTAAATCGAATTTGTTTGATTTAATCATGGATTGTCTTCTTGGATGGCTCTTTGATGAGCTTCTATAGTACGTGAAAGTAGTAGTTTTAATTACGAAAAAAATGGATAGTCCACCTTCCCTGACTAGCTTGTGTCTCCGGCTGTTGCAGAAGATCTGCTCACCACGCTTCAAGCGCTGCAGGTATGACAAAGGTTCTGCTTATGAAAATATGGATGTCCTGTCTGTAGAACAGCCACACATCCATGATACTTCGTTGGTAAATTCCAGTCGTGCTTGCAAAAACTACGACTCCACTGAGAAAGCTGCAACTAGTGACATTTCATTCAAAAGTGCAAGTGCAATAAATAGCCTTTGGAAAGGAGATACCCCTGCTCAACAACTTTATGATCATAATGTTCACAAAAAGAAAAGCGTTGGCTCATTTTCTCAGAGAAGAAATAAATTACTCCTATGCAGCAAGCATACTTCTGTGCGAGCCATCTTGCCGGATGACGTTAAGTCAGCTATAGAACTAGCACCTGTATTGGCTTTACGAGTTCACAGCAATCAACTTGTGTCAAAAGCTGTGAAAAACTTAGCATCTTGTTGGCCTGTAGCTGAGCTGCAGCATTTGAAACGTGTTAACAGGATACCTGACCAGCGAAGTACGTTTTTGGACATTGAAACTGCTGTAAATCTGATCACCACTTGTGAAGAGAAAAATGAGAAACTGAATCCTCTTGATTCTGTTGATGAAGTCGCAGTTTCAGATGCAGAGGTTACTTACGGATTGGGAGTATCAAAATTATGCGATAAGCATATCAAATTTGGGAACTCATCTGATGCAACCAACAGAGATGCCTCAAATCAGGATAACTCTTCACACACTAGTAAGTTAGCTAAAAAGAAGGCAACAAAGAATGCTGTCACCAACGATGCATTTTTCCTTTACGTTGACTTGATGTCTTCTGTAGCTCCTGAAGAATGGGACCCCGATAAGATATCTGCAGCCTTTGATGTGGATGATCAGTGCGAGTCTCAAGTGAAACTTTGTATGGAAAATCTTGATGGCCGTCTTCCCAAGCCGTTATTAAGTAAAAACCTCATTCGCACCATTTCTCAAAAGCTTTTGGGGAAAAATGTTGATTTGTCTCTGTTTAGCTCTGTTTTGTACGTAGGGTCTGTGAGTAGATATGCTCCACGTTTGAGGCACCAGTTTGAAGCTGTGACAACCAGCTGGCCGTGTACCTTTCACGAAGATGAGCATTTGACAAAGTTGATTGAGGGTAGTATTTTCGGAGAACACGAGATCAAAACAATCATTGCCAACATGAACCATGCTCTTGTTTTGACTGATGAAAAGTTCAACGAACTTTCGACAGCTGTCTCAGACGAATTGGTTAATGAGTCTCATATTAACTGCAAAGAAGATGTGAATTTGCGAAATCTTTCTCCTGTGTCTGAATCTAGTGTAAGCTCTCGTACTTTCAATGCGACTAACTTGGCTTCTAGTGGAATGAGCGTCAGAAGAAATAGCTCGAATGTTCAATGTTCTTCCTGTGTTATGATAATGAATGCATCCAATCGTATTGTGGTTCAATCAGTAGACAAAAGAGACAGGCATCCTCTTGCTCATGCGGCGATGGTGGCTGTGGACTGTGTCGCTCAAACGCTTGGTGGTGGAGTGTGGTTTTCTTTACGTGGAGATAATTGCGCAGATTTGGAATGCAGGCAAAGATCTACCTCTATTATAACAGTACCTGGTGAAAACGAGTCAAGTCACTCTGAGAAAATGGCAAACAAATGCAGCTGTCCTTCTGATCTTAATGAATCCAGCCTATCAACGTTGAAGTGTTCCCCGTCTTCATCCTTGAGTGAGGAACCATCTGTGTCTTCATCTGAGTGCCTTAGAAAGAAGGAAAAGGATTTTAGTACTGACTCTTACATCTGCACTGGACTGGACGTGTACTTGAGCCATGAACCTTGCATGATGTGTGCGATGGCTCTGCTTCATTCAAGAGTCAGCCGTGTATTTTATCGTTACAGCAATAAAACAAAAGGCGCTCTCGGTTCCGTAATAAAATTACACACAGTCCCTAATATTAATCATCGCTACGAGGTCTTCTCCCTAACTCCTGTAGAATGTCATTGCCTGGTCGAAGAAACGGGACTCTTCAATAATGTACCTTTGTTGTGATAGAAATTTGTTTGCGGTTGATCGATTTCTTCTTTGATTCCTTTGAATTCAACAAATAATTAAGGTTTAATTAATAACTTAAAAGTGAAGACGTTGATTCATCTCTAACATTTGTTGAAATTCTCATCTTGAGAAACTTTCGATCATTCTGTTGGTTTTTGCCAGTTTTTAGCCATAAAATTTAATGGTGTGCTATTGTAAAGCACATTGTCTTAATTTTTCAATCTATTGTGTGATGTACGTACATAGGTGGGCTTTATTTCGATGATCTTATCGCAATTACGGCTTTGGGTGGTTATTGGTTATCTGATACCATTTCTCGCATTATCGATTCACCGGTATCGCTGATACCTTGGTTGAAAACTAGCAATAGTCGATAATTTCAGATTTTGGTTCCAGTTTAGCTCAGATGCGAGCCGCGCGTAATTTGAAGGCAGAAATAGGTAGGTCCAAGCTAGGAACCAAACGTGTACTGAACGGAATGCTAGGGCGGTCTTGACGTCACTTCAAATCATTCGCTCAGATCCGGTCTCCTTCACCAGCTGTCGGACGATGCTGTGTAATTTAGTTATTTTACTGAAAACAGTACTTTTTAGTGAAGAGGCAGAATGAACATTGAATTTAAACTTTTTTAAGACTATTCTAATTTTTTCTAAGATTTTTCTGTTTTGTGAGATGAAGATAAAAATAAAGATTTGGATTTATCGATGTTTTTATTTAAAATATCACTCGCTATCGCTAGAATCGAAATTTTCGATTTATCGTTCATCACCATATTAGGTGATAAATTTATCGCCGATAAGACTATCGGTTATTGTGACTACTTTTTTTCGTTATCGCGTCCTCCACCGGTGATGTGTGGCCTTTAAATGTTGATCGTTCTTTGATCGAGGCTCGCGTTTCATCACTGACTTAATGCGCTGGTGCGTGTAGAAAGTTGCTGCTGCTTCTTGCTTTTAATAATGACTTAATTTATTTTGAATTTGTATCTATAGTCTCATCGCAAAATATCCAGTTAAACTTTCGTCATTTGGCTTCATTTTTGAATGAATCGTGAAGACATTAGGTGATTAATGCTATTCATGCAACGCTGTTGAGATATCAAAGGTGTTTCTGTAGTCAAAACGTATGTTTTAACGAGAAAGCTAGTGTATCAATCTTTTTGTTTGTATGTGAATTATAACAACATGATATCCTAAAATGAACTTCAACGAACCCTACAAAATTTAAAGGCTTTATGTTCATCAATTGAATTCTTAGTTCTAAACGTGTTGTTTTACTGAAAGTTATAGTAGCTACGTGTGCAAGGACGATCAACTTTTTTGATTCAATGTAACGACCTGCAACATTGTACGAATACTAAGTCGGTTCATTCTGTACTTCAGCAATCTCTATGCTCTGTACTCGTACTAGCTACCTTAAAAACAAGCCTTACAAACTATCATTAAACTTGACAATTATATCGCATATCCATTATTGAAATTGGTAACTCCAACGTTTGCAAGTGAGGGACTATCTATAATTTATATTAAATCTAATTTTTGTAGCTTTTCTTTTAATCAAAGTCTGTAAGAGAAACGACTTAATATCTGAGTCTCGTTTGTTGAGATTAATAATAATACTTTTCAAAGCTTACTCTAGTCGGTATACGCGCTCATTTCTATGCTAGTAGAGAAACTCTTGAAGAAACATGGAAATCGTGTGCCGTACAGTGCTGCCATTTCTGTCACGAGTACACGCGTATTTTAGATCAATCCGGATGTTTTTATTTGTTTGCAGTCCTTAAAACACTTATGACTTGTTATGACTTGACTGCCCCTCGTATTTGATCATATCCTTTTGCATCTAACAAAACGTAATTCAAAACAAAATTCTCTAAAGTATTAATTTCAAATTGAATGTGCCAGGGATCTTCTTAGGAATCTTGGTTTAACTACGTTGTCGTAAAAACACGTTTTTCAGTACTACCTCATGGAGACCAAGAATAAAAGTATTTATAATTCTTAAACTGTTCTTGTTTTGTATCAGTTAGACCAAGTGAATAAATATTCGCACTATCATTGGGACTCTACTTCTAGTATTAACATTCATTTAAGCATCTTAGCCGATAGTCTTCTTTCAGTTATAGGGGTGACGCTTTTTCGATTGCATTTCCAAATCTACAGGGTGTCTCAAAAAAATGTACTCACCCTTTAACCGTTGCTAACATGCTGTCTTCTTTGTGTTGCAGGTGTGAGGTTCGAACCTTTGCGAACATGATTCTTTAATCACATTTAATCATGTTCGCAAAGGTTTGAACCTCACACCTGCAACACAAAGAAGACAGCATGTTAGCAACGGTTAAAGGGTGAGTACATTTTTTTGAGACACCCTGTATAATACATGAACCATGTTCCTTCAATTATGAATATTGGGAATATCTTGTGTCAGTTATTAGGTGAATACCGCGATGATGAAGAAAGGCGGCCACAGGGCGAGGCAGAGACGAAAGAAGCCTCGTTGTGGACGCTTGAGTACTACCAGCGCTACTTTGATGTGGACACCAAGCAAGTGGGCGATCGCATCATGTGGTCAATGATACCCAAGCCTGGTGTCAGCTTCCTAGAGCTCCACATCAGACCCAAGCCTGATCTTTATGGTGAGCTTGTGATAAGGAATGAGCCAATATCAAAATAGTGGCAGCGATACTACTGCTTCGTTTTAGATCGATTTCGATTATCACTGTTATGTTCTATTGAAACTATCATAATAACCAACATTGATATTAGTCGGAAATAATGATCAATGCTTGTCCAAATAGATAACTGTCTTCCTTCCCTATTTATACCGAGCCTAACCATAATTATTGTGTTGAATATTTGTAAGAAGACGAGGTTTCATCTTGAATTTTAAAAGATATTTTATAATCTGACACAAGTACTAGCCTCTAAAGGTTAGTAACTCGCTTATTATTCCCTTCACTATTGATACACCAAGTTGAAGACCGCTTCGTGAATTCCATTTTTGAGTTATTAATTTTTATTATAATAAACAGGGATGAACCGTTTACCATTTGGTCTGATGATTTACTTGATTAAGTGACATTTTTGTTTTTCGTGCTCATAAGGAATTAACAGTAACACAGCGCTTAGTTGGTAAACTATGCCAAAAAAGACATTTTTTAAATGTGGCTAGTAGTCAGGTTGTAAAGTGTTGTTTATTTTAGATTTGTAGATCCACACGTGAAAATTCACGCGTTTCCACATGGAAGGATGTGCTTTTGGTATCCACAATACAATGTTTACAATACATGTATACCCTACCAAATTTTCTCCTATCTAAATCCTTAAGAGCGTCACAGAGAGACGAACCAAGCAAGCAAGCAACAAACTGCATTATTATATAGTGGAATAATTTTTCTTGGGATATAGATTGGAAGAAATGGGACGGACAAACACGGATAGCGAGAAAAAGAGACAGATGGAGACACACTGTGTATTATATAAGTAAATATATTTAATGTAGGAAAACCTTGATTTCCCGTACGTAACGTCATCTCGGGGACTTCGTGTTCTTTAGAGGCTGATCATGCGCAGCTCCCGATTGACGTGACCCGTATCCTATTTACACCCACATTCACTGTGAATATCAAAGCTTTTATCATTGATTGGTGCAGGGCCGTTCTGGATCTGCCTGACGCTAGTGTTCACTGCAGCCATCGCAGGCAACATCTCCAATTACCTGCAGACGGAAGGCCAGCTCAGCCAACACTGGCGCTATGACTTCCATAAAGGTCGGTTGCTCTTTCTGTAATTTGAATGCTTAAGTATAGGTCATGGGATTTAACATTTTTTTGAAGTGTTTTGTAAACGACACTGATCCCGTTTAGTTTTGCAACTAAATAAGTTTCTCTAGCTAGTACTAAGCGGAAATCTGTTCTGCGTAAGTCTTATAGTTTGAAAAAGGGTTTGACTTCTCTAAGTTTGAAAACTGCAGTAAAATGAATTCTCACTCTGGGTTTGAATATTTTTTCGTATAAGGAATTATGAATGAAGCCAGCAATTGAAGCTCTTAAAAAGCTCCAATACAGTACAAGTCATTTTATTTTCTATATGAATTTTCGCTTTCCGTCAATTTTCAGCAAGTGTGCATGTAGGGTTTGAAGTCCTTTAAATACTAAATTTTTTGACCGCATTTATAAATAAAATACCGACAGAGATTGACGAAATCTTGATTTCAGAATATGATCTCTGGGAAGCTAAATCAATATTTCATTTTATTTGTGGCTAATTCATTTGTTATATTTGAAATGAATCAATTGTTGTAACACGTTCACTGGCGACTGCCATTTATTTCGTAGTCGGCAATTTTTATTCAGATGTTTTACTACAAGTAGAAAACGTTTGGTTTTAGTAACAATTTCAGAAGCTCATTATTTCATTTCTATGATTAGGAAAATAAGCTTAAATACCATTCCCAAGAAGAAGCAGAATGTGTCAATAGTCATCGGAAACGAACCTGCATTCTAATGTCCACTAAATACAGTGGAATTCCTTCAAGCCGGCACTCGCTGGCCAATCTTTATATATTTATTCATTAGGTTTTTTTTTCTTGAACTGCTTTAAGCAATCAATATTGTTTTCCTTTTATGTCTAGCGTGTCTATGAATTGTTTGTGGTTACTAGGGTGATATTAAGAGGCAACTGCTAAGTCCTATGGGTGCGGGTTAAAAAGACTTCTGTGTATAGGCGCAATTCCTTCTGTAATAATTGGCAGTGGCATTAAGCTAAGCTTTGAACTAGTTAGAATTCAACCATTTTTAAGCTGAAATGAAATGAGTGATTTTGTTACTTAGTACACGTAAAGAAAAAGCAGTCATGACTGCAATCTCAAATTGAATATTTTTATGGGCCTGCATTTACCTAAATGTTTTATTAACAACAGAACAGATGCACAAAAAAGGGGATGAGCGCATTTCTATATTGTGTGGAGTAGTGGAAGGCCTGTCGAATTAGAATCAAAGTTATTAGTGCAGTTGTTTTTATTAGATCCACGAATTTTTACTGTGGAATGAGCGTAGATAAAAGCATGACTTCTTCAGAAACAGAAATACCCCTAATATAGCGTAAGACTAGTTCAATAAAACACCAGTAATGACGCTGGGCATGTTACAGTGTCCCTGGCAGCAGGCCTGGTGTTCTCGTACGGGTGGCTGGTGCCGCTGGTCCTGTACTGTGCTTTACGCTTCAAGACACCCAAACCTCCGTTGTCGCTCCTTCACCTCATCTGTCTCTACGGCTACTCGCTTTCTGTGCTTGTGCCCATCTGCATCGTGTGGGCAGTGCCCGTGTACTGGCTCTGGTGGTAAGCCTTCATCTTCAGTGTGCTGAATTCCGACGGTCAAGTGTGATACCAGTGCTTACGATGATTTTGTTGCTTTTGCTGGGGTATTTTCAGAACAACTCGTTTTTGATGTGATATTATGTTGCGTGACTAATTTTCTGGTATTTAATACTGACTAAATTTACAAGTCCATAAAATGATATGGAAGGCGGTTTATCAAATATTGTAATGGAGATATGATGATTTTAGGGGTAAAGCTCGTTGATTATTGACGCTTATTTTAGTTACTGGTTCGAAAATGTTATTTGAATGGATTTATTGCAATGATTCAATCATACAAAAATTCATTCATAACTTTGAGAAACCTGGGTTAAACTTATACACCTGAATCCGTGTAAGAAAAAGAATGATCAGTAATCAGCATAAGTAGTAGACAATAGGGAAAATTTGACAAAACCTCGCGTCTTCCTTAGCAGTTGCAGACTTGAGCGTAACTCAGAAATATATAACGTAAGATCTGTGTGATGTAGATGTACAGCAGCGTTATGTCTAAATCAGTGGAGTTGGAATGTTTTATCAGCGATGAGTTTCAAACAATTTTGAGTTTCCTGATGCACTTGGGTTTCCTACAAACAATATTTCGAAAGATACTGAGACTTTGGTTTCTCATATGAGTAATTTTTTGAGATAAGTGAAGCTTGTATTAAGTGATAAAGATGCAATACCTACGCGTTATTTCCTTGGTGTAGCTGAGTATAGCGGCGTGCTGTAAGAGGATAGCAGACGTGTTTCCTTTAATGCAGCCTCGGAACTAGTCATACATCTTCATTCTTGATTACTAATTATGCAATTCGGTTTGCGTATGCCATATTGTATGAATATATTGGAATAATACGTGATTTTAATTGTTTGGATAATTTTGAAAATGGTGTTTACATGATTTTCAGAATGTTGACGTGATTTTAAGAATGTTTTTGTGTGATTTTGAGTGTTGGTTACATGTGAGTCTTGAGAAAGTTGTCTGCATTATTTCGGAAATGTTTGTATTCCCCGACTAGTTAACTTGCTTGTTTTGTGCAGGTGTGTCGGCATTGTAGGCGTGGTGCTGAGCGGAGTGGTGCTGTGCAAGGCTGTATGGGAAGGACTGCGGAGCGGCAGCGTCTCTGTGGAAGAGGAAGACACTGAAGAAGTAGTCACTGTCAACAGCAGCCTCAAGAATGTGGCTGTGGTCGTGGTGGCCGTCGTGGCGGTGCTACACGTAGCTATGGCTATGTTATTGATGGTCAGTGCTGTGTTGTGTTGCTTGTGCGTTATTGCTGCTGGTTCTCGCATTCTGGTTCATTCTTCGTGTGTTTTTGTTGTTTTATTGTACATGGTACTTTACAGATGAATTTTTAAAAAAATTGGGTCTAGTTGGCATCATTTTTACCCTTTTCAGGTGGTTCACGTTAGTGATTTGTCTTTAATGCGACTATTTATTTAACCGAAGTCGCTTGGGCTTACGTATTTTTTTTCCCGCTGCGAGATAAAATTGGATTATCTAAGCGCGTTCTTCAAACATTAACCGAGGCTTCGGTGTATCTCCATCGGTCTCTCTGTGTGTGTCCTTCCCATTATTTCCTATTACTGAAGAAAAATTATGGAAGCAATTCGAGTAAATTAATTCTGTATTCATAGAAAGACAAGCTGTTTGTTCATGAATTTTTAGACTAGTACACAAGGAATCTTGGTTCATGAATTTAGTATTCTTCTTAAGGATGAATTCACGACTTTAACTTTGTGTCTGTATTCTTGATACTGAAGCCATAACTTTGTATCAATGTTATTGATACAGGCTAACTTTTTTACTTCTCGCATTCGTCAGGTGTACTTCTTCAGCATACCTGGTGGTGGGGCCGTCGTGGGGAGTTCTGCTGACCCCAGCGCTACACTTCCAAAGAACGCATCACTCCCTGTCGCTGCTGCGCCGCAGGCTGGCCAGATCGCCGAGAAATTAGTTGGGTCAGCTGGTACAGCGAAGGAAGCAGGGTTGGGAGACGTTGCAGCTGCTCCTGGGACTGGTCATGAAGTAGGTTCGCCTGACGAAGATCGTTCGGTTAAAATGCCCCGGTCTCCAGGTACACAAAACTCGGCGGCGGTGGTTGAGAGTAGTGGGAAATTCGATGCTGCTGAAGTTGATCTTGCTAAGGTTGATCGTGATGGTTTAAATAAGGTAGACGTTGCTGCTAACGCTGACGCTGCCTCGAATACTGACACAATTACGGTTAAAGTTCAGGCTGATGTATCTGCAAAAAAGACTCTTGTTTCCCCCAAGAAAGATGCGGCGGCTGTCAGATCTAGTGATGGAAATCTTGCGCCTGCCAGCAATGGTACACCAGATGTTCTCTCCCCTAACCTACTTAAAGCTGCTGCGGTTGCCCCATTATCATCTGAATCTGATAGCGCAGTTCAAAGAAGAACAGTGATGTAACTGTCTCGGCATCTTCTTTTATTTATGTAGAACCTTGAATTATTTTTGTTTGATTCTGACGCATGCGCAAAGCATTCGTTACCAACACATCTTGTAAAAAAAGCGTAATTATGAAGATTTTGCAAGGTTGCCAGTCTCGTAGCTCGTATTATCTTGACGTTATTCTTTCAGCTTAGTGCATCTGGTCGCTACCATTTTGGATATGACAGCTCTTGTCGACTGACGAGTCCAGTATTTCTGGTCAGCCCTTTGAGGATATGATTTTTCAAGTTTTTTTCATGTACAAATGCTCGAGTCTTCACAACTTCGTATCTGCTTCATCAGTTGGTACCTCGTAGTCTGGCTTCTCGTCGTAATTTTTTTAGCAATATAATATTTCAGATAATTTTCAATTGCATATTTGTCGCCGTTGAAATTGCCCTTCGATTTCATTCTACTGAAGATGCCGAGTATTTCTTCATAATATATTTGAAAGGAGTATCAGCCATGTACCGGACTGAATGTACTCACATACTTAATTTCAAAATTGCATCACGTGCTTTCTCTGACCGGGTAAACTCCGAAAAGCTCCGGGTGGTTCATTCCATTGTTTTTGGGTTTCTTCAAGTTTGCTTGTACGTCAATACTCAACTCGTCCGCTTCACGTGTGATTTATTTTGGTTTCGACCTCGTGATACAAGTTAGCGTATCGTGTTTTTCTGCGTTTAGTGTTATACATCTGTTTATCAATATTAACATGATATTCTTGACGTATGTATTCTCTCAAAAATTTCTTTGCCTTTGTTAGTATCTCGGAGTTTCTGCGTAGGTTCGAAATTTCGACTGCGTGCAAGGATAAGCGTTACACACCAAACCTGGATATTTAGGAATATTTGTACGTTCAATTTGTCCATTTTTCAAATAACGTTATTCGAAAATAGGTAGCTTTTACATTGTATCACTGTTTAGTTTTTTCGAAGTACTCTTATTTAGCAACCTAGTGTGTGTGTTAGATACTAGGAGTCCTCTCTTTCTTTTACATACAGATACCAGTTCGTGTCAACTTCAGCGCACCCCTTCTCAATGTGATGCTTTAAAGGAAATTATTAGCGTATATTGGGAACTGTTCAGGGGATAGGTAGGATTTTTGAACTTCTTTTAAATGGGTACACTAACGGCGTCTGTTGTATTGCGTACACACGTTCAATTCAGGTCATTTGAGGTACCTGTAGTAGATAAGCTACCTGTAGCTGGTACGGGTTTTAATTTTCTGAGTTAGATAGGTTTTATTTTTTGACTAGGTAGTCGACATGTCGTTTCTGTTGTCTTTCACGCTTTCTTTCAATATACTGGGATCTTTTTTGATCAAGCACGTAGTGCGTTCCAGTCCCTCTCTATATTGACTATAACGAAAGCAGCTGTGCAGATCCCACCTTAACTCATGGACTTCACTTTATGCAGCTCCTCTGAATTTGAAAGTTGACGAATTTCATGCTAGATTATGGAAACTTGGTTCTTTCAAACGTTTTCAATACTTTTATAACTGCTTCTCTGCTCTATTTTTTCATTTTTCTGCCACCGTTGAAATTTATTGTTAGGACTAGAGTCATTTGAACGTGTGCAATATAATCGCTTTATTTTACATTTGGCAATTCGATTTCTTAGTTGAATCACTATGCTTGAAAATTGTTTTTTCCATTGATTTACGCAGCACGTGGATGCAGACAATGTCTCTGACTCGTACTTGCGATGTATTGAAGTTGCGGATTCGTTTCTACTCGCTCAAGTAACCTAGTTTGGTAATGGCAAAGGTGCTGCGGTGGGTAAACGAAGAATGTAATCATTATAATAATAATGGTAATGCCACAGTCACTGGTAAGGCCACGAACGTGTCAAAATTGTTCACGCTGAACTCGGTTTGTTCGCTTTAACCATCGATATTTTTCCAATATTTCACACGAGCGTAAATAATTCTGCAGTTGGAACTTTTCATGCACTTAAATGAATTCATTAGCTGTTCAAATGTTTCTTTAAGAAAGTTTACTTGGGTCTATCTTTCAAGTACAGCGTGGAAGGAAATGTTGAGTTTTACGGCGTGTTACATAACTTTAGAAATATTGAAATGTCTTTAATTCTGTATGCAGTACGGAGTTGTACGTGGTCTTGCAGTCAGCTGTTGAAATACAATTTGTAGGAGAGAAAGCGGTAGAATTTATTATTTAAACTTTCATAGGTAATCTACGTGGACGTTAGTTTTATTTCCTTGGAAATATTCCATATGCTTGACTTGTATCAACTTAATATGCGCTTCTATGTTTGGGGTTTCATTTACTTCAGTATTCGGAATTATATCCCGTCACGAGATTTCAGCGACATTACAAGACCATTTTATTATGTGTGCTTCGATATTAAAATGATTAATAGATATAAACAAGAACTTTTTTTGCTTCTTTCCGTGAACATTAGTAGAGTTGGAGGCTCACCTCTTTAGCATTTCAAGTTTCTGCACAAGCCCGCAACAAGGATATGAACACAGACTGGGCACATGAGAATTTGATATTCACAAAATCGCACTATGCTATATACATTTACTGACAATTGCAATAAATAACATCTACTTACGTTCAGAACGAAAGCTTCACTAAAAACGACCGAATATGTATTTCTATAGATGCAAAAATTTTCTTTAATAAACTCTGCCATAGATGTTACGAAAACAACATAACTATTCGAACGCTACATGACGTGGGAAACCTTATCCAACTACCCTCAGATGCTAGAATATTGAATATTATTACAACCACTGATAAAAGCATTCATGGTACGAAAGTATTTCAAAAGAAAATAGCAAAAACTTAATTTGACACAAATATGGAATGTAGTTTAAAATACGATAATTTCGGATACCAATTCGACAGAATTAGGTGTCTTAAATTACCGGTATGAAATAAACTTTTGCATCGTAGAAAGCAAGCTACAAAATACCACTCAGGATATCCATCCTGCAAAATTAGTACAAACATACTTTTACCAATGAAGCAAGCAGAACAACTGTAAATGGTGAAAATCCGAGTCGGTGCACCTCAGAACAGCAAATCCTCATCCTGGTGTTCATCGATAAGGTTGGGTGTCTCGTCGAGTGCCAGTTCCTTCAACAGACCTTCTGCTTTCAGCTTCTCCTTTATCTTATCGGCCTTGTCGCGCGCTTGTTTCTTCTTCTCTTGGATTTTCTTGAGCCGATAGAACTCCTCTCGCTCTAGCTCATCCAACTCAGAAATGATATACGCCAAGGTGCGTTCGTATTTTGGGATGATAACTGTTGCAACAAGAAATAAATACAATTAATACCAACGAATTGAAAGTTCCCCTATATTTTGTATGACATCTATACTATAATAAGAGCCGCGTCCGCCTGTCCCTGTGTCACACTCTTCTAATAGATAGCTTTGATGGCAAGGATAAAGCTTAAGAAATACAAGAAATCATTCTATTGCATTATTTTTCTGTGGCAATTCAATTCCCTTTCACTTGCAGTATGGCATCCAGAATACACAATCGGTTCATTTTTACAAATGGAAATTTTCTTAGGACCTTTTTCTGTTGAAATTCATCATGATGCTTTGATATTTTTAATTGATAATGCGAAAAGAAATGTTTTAAATTAGTTTGACCAGTAACCTGGCTATCACTTAGTATAAGGCCAAAGATTTAGGAAATTGAGTTACTGTTTTCGGAATTGTGATTTTCTTGAAAAGCTTCAAAGAGATAATAGAGGATATTTCAGAATAAAATTCAGGCAAAAAAGGCCAACATGGATAGGAACGGGTCCAACCGTAAGAGAGAAGCAGCAAGACTTCGACAGCAAGAAAGACGCCGAAGACTATCGGACGAACAACGCGAAATGGCAAGACGAAGCAATGCTGCTCGCCAACGAGAAGCTAGAGCTATTATAACGTGACCCTTGAACGGCGTTTGGCAATTCTACGGAATAATGCAGGTCAACACCAAGTAGCTAGAGAGAGCTTAACACATGAAAGAAGAGAGGAAATTCTTCGGCATGACTCTGACAAACATCGACTTGTACGAACGAATTTAACTCAAGAAAGAAGGGATGAAATTCTTCAGATTAATGCCGAACAGCATCGAGTTGCACGAAAGAATTTAACTCAAGAAAGAAGGGATGAAATTCTTCAGCAGAATGCATTCGTTCACAAATTAGGTAATTACTTAGATTAGACGGGCATTGCAATAGTAACGACAAAAATTCATAATTTTTCAAGGACTTTAGTAGACGCAAATCGTAATCGTATGCATACAAACATTTGTAAATGGATACATCAATGACGATCTGAAGTCATTGAAACAAAATCAATTTTGACATATCTCTGTACTATTTTCTACATTGAAGGCTGAGTCTGTACATTTGCTGACTTCCACAAAAAGGTATAGCCAAAAACGAGTCAAATCAGACAAGCACTACGTGTAACTCTGGTTCATTAGTCGCTTTAGATCAGAGTCTTACAAAAGCGACATGAGCAATAATACAAAGTGGTTCTTGCCTGATAGATATACCGCTTGAATTGCGTGCTCTCGCTCGATACACCAAACTTCATCAGGACGAACACTTGCATCACGATACGAATTCTCCATTAAGATCTCTGGTGCACTTCAGTCGTCTCCCATCCCTGTGTTCATCATACTCCTAGCCTTTCCACCCTTGATCTGTACGGTTAAAAACTTCCGTTTCTATTTAACGAAGTGCTGATTACTGATTCATGCGTCGAAACCCTCCTTAAAATTTTGAGGCTCACTAAAGAGACAAGTGAAATATATATTCGAAATGACATACCATTGGCATTTACTTCCAATTCAGTACAGAGTTTCAGAAACATGTTTCCTTCCAATAGGAAATTATAGGAAGGAATTAAAAATTAGGATTAACTGACCGTGCTCGATGGCGTTCACTCTCCTGTTGGTTGTCTTGACGACGATGTCTAAAGTAATAAATGAGGCCTGAAGTCCGGCCAGCTCAATGAGGAGTTCTATTGCTCTTTTGAAGTTCGCTTTCAGTTTGCCCATCTGTTGGCCTCCCCTTGACAGTCCCGTCAATTCGTACGTGTCTACACCATCTTCAAAACTCTCAAACACTGGCAGGTTCGTGCCTGAAAAGTGGAGAAAAACGCGGCTTCAGTCACGAGCAGCTTAGGACTCAATAATGGAGATTAGGTGTTAAAAAATTATATTTACTAAATGACAAGTAAAATTTCGGAGTTTCAGTGTCTGATCGTGGATTGGATTTTAATGGAAACTAAAGCTACAAACGGATTTCAAAACGAAATAAATAAAAAACTCCTTGAAACTACAGGATGGAAACAATTTTGGCACATGTTCAATCTGGCATAATTCTGTCTTGCAAGTAGAAATACCTACATAAAAAATAATACTTAAAAGAATGATCAACCTAAGAAAACCTTATGGAACAAAATGCCATTGAAATAATGAAAATGGATATTAACACTTTGACTGCGATGTGTACCATATATGGTACACGTACTGTTATTCGTACGGACTAATTTTGGAATCGCAGTCAAAGTGTTAAATGGCATTCGAATTAGCACAGAAATCAAAGATGTCTCGCCCCCTCACCAGCCACATTATCCATCCTGCTCCTGATTTTAAGGCGAGCCTTGGTCACGTTCTGCAGGACGCTCTGGTTGAAGTCTGCACCAGATGCAAACTTGGCCTCGGCTAAAGAGAACGCAGCATCCTTCATCACTTCACCCATCAGAGTTTTGGTCTGAAACAGGGTTTAATTTAGCACTATATTTGAAACAGGGTTCAATTTAGCACTATATTTGAAACAGGGTTCAATTTAGCACTATATTTGAAACAGGGTTCAATTTAGCATTATATTGGAAACAGGGTTCAATTTAGCATTATATTGGAAACAGGGTTCAATTTAACATTTTATCTGAAACAGGGTTCAATTTAACATTTTATCTGAAACAGGGTTCAATTTAACATTTTATCTGAAACAGGGTTCAATTTAACATTTTATCTGAAACAGGGTTCAATTTAACATTTTATCTGAAACAGGGTACAATTTAACGTTTTAACTGAAAGAGTTTAATTTAGCGTCGACCAAAAGTCAAGTTAATTTAGTATCGTGGTGGAGAAATCTTTCTTTGTATACGAGTTCATGAGCTCAACTTTATGTCCAAGCAAGTAAACTGCAAGTTTTTAGTCAATTAATCATTCTCGATGGAGTCCATTATTCAGATCTTTTCTATTGAGTGAATGTCACAAGCAGAAATGGCATGGAGGCTTTCCACCTCAGCAGTAAATTCTCTCCTTGTCTGATACGCTTTCTCTTTAATCTATGCATTTCAAGGGCCATCAAGTAGTACAGATTTGCAGAGCTTGTAGAATCAGTTATACGAATTGATCATCATTTCTGTCATTCTGCTAGTGATGAAGTAGTCAGCAAACTTAGCACTGAAGTTCCTGGCAGGTTTTGATGGTTCCTGACATTCATTAAATGCAAATAGATGTTCAACAAGTTTCTGTATATCTACTTGGTAATTCATCATTAACATTTGCAAAGTTCAAAAGTAAATAAGTACCAGCAACAGCTTAGTAAAGGGATTAGAACTATTATGAAACAAAACATGCTTGGAAAGATTATTCTTCAAGCTCATCTAGCAGAAAATGAGAAAAGCAAACAAACTTACAAAACTATAAAACTATCCTATACATTACTGAAATTTTTACACTACACAAACCTCAACAATTTTTGCAAGGATCATCCTGAAGCGCATCTGTAAAGCCTCTGCCTTTTTCTTCAGAAGTGAATGTCCTTTGACTGCCCCTGCAAGACGAGCCTTAATCTGCGTCTGAGCACTGTGGAAATAATTGCTTACTTCAACATGTAACATTGCTATTCAAATGAGATAAGCATTCCATTGAGAACAACATTAAAGTTTTATGTTGTTTTCAATGGAATGTTGCATAACTATTCATAGTTTCATGATAAAATTATGAATAATTATGCAACATTCCATTGAGAACAACATAAAACTACAAATAATTATGTAACATTCTATTGAGAACAACATAAAACTATTAACAATTATGCAACTCTCCAAAAACATAGACATGAAATTTATTGGTAACTGGTATAGACCTTATTTAGTTAAAATGAACATCATGAAAACTTGATTTTGAAGTGACAACTAATAATACTATCACCAGGATGAGAGCTGATGACAGTTCAACAATATTTCATTGAAAAAAAAAGAACAGTAAACAACGAGACCTTGGCACTCTGGCATACTCTGTTGCCATCCCTCTCTCTGGCACACTCTGTTGCCATCCCTCTCTCTGGCACACTCTGTTGCCATCCCTCTCTCTGACACACTCTGTTGCCATCCCTCTCTCTGGCACACTCTGTTGCCATCCCTCTCTCTGGCACACTCTGTTGCCATCCCTCTCTCTGGCCCACTCTGATGTGTAATATATAAAGCTTTGTTCTATATGTTCCTACAACAAAAGATATCTAGATACATGTACATAACAAAATATTTAGTTCTTTCATAATGTGTTTTTACAATTCAATAAATTTATTGTAAAAGTAAATGAAAATATACATATATAAAAATCATTACAAAATTAAAAATTAATATTTAAATTCTTTTTACTTTATTGAAAGCACATGTATCTGGGTATCATTAGTAGCACAAAACACCAAGATAATACATGATTTCTTGTCCTGTTTGTTATTGATCATCCATCTTCATAAACCCTGGCAATGGCATCAAGACTCCTTTGCTTTAGAGTAGTAATGTATATATATATATCATTGTTCTATATAAGATACATGACACTATAAATTTAAATTCAGAGCCAATGACAGTCAAGCTCTTTATTATAGGCTACAATTACTTAGAACTAAACAAGTAATATTGGTTCTTGAAATGTACAAATTTTAATCTAGTAAAAGCCAATAAATGATTGCTATATTGTGGTAGTGGTATTTTGACTCTCATTGACCAACATAACGCAGGCCAGTGTCATCTTTGCAAGACATCCTGTTAATTGAAATAAGGTTCATACAAGAAAATTACTACATGGATCTCATTTCAGTCAGAAAAATGCTAAGATTCAGCAGAAACAAAATAAACCATTTCTCAATTTCACATACTTATTAATCAATAGCTTGTTCTATTGAGGAAAGTTTGTGTTATTCAGTGATTTATAATTAGTTGAAGATTCATATAAAATTGCTATCAACACATTTCCTGAAATTGCCTAACTGTTGCACATCTTCACTTTGTTCACAGAGTTACTTGAAAGTTATGTTAATTTTACACCTAACTTAATCTAACAGGCCCACCGGTGGGCAACTTTACAAATATGTGTTAATATCCCTACAAATTAATTTTGAATATATTTATCTTTTATTAATACCTTTAATTCCAAATATATAACTAAAGTAAGATCGTATTCTATTTTATGTTATAAACTTACCCTCTTGATGGAAAAATATTTATTTTATCTCCAGACATTTTCAAGAGCGTTTAACGTATCTGGAAAACAAAAATCAGATTTCGCCACTGGTTGGGTGATGCTACTGGAACCCTCTAGTAAGGCTTGAAAATAGGCTTCTGGCAAGTGTGTAGTGACACTCAGCCTATAAGCCTGAACTCAAGCAACTGCACAGCAGCTTAGGTTGTCGTCAAAGTTTAGGTAGCTCTGAAAAAATTCACAAAACTCATATTAATATTTGTTCAGGAGAGTAAAGGTCTACGTAAGGTCCTTTCTCTAGTGAAAAGTTCGCTACTGACATGAACCCACAGCACACACCACAAAAAGTTTCATATTAGTCAATAGAGAACCTTTTAAAACATTGAATCTTTTTACACAATGCATCTAAAACAATAACATAATGCATTTATTTTTATCAAAAATGAATGTTTTATCAATTAATAACTTGAAAAATACCGTAATCGGTGAACGTATTCACAATGTTTGTCATATATAAAATCTATAAATGTAAGTTATACAAGTTTTTATATGCAAAATAATGTTTTACATGTAGGTATTGAGACTTTAGATGTAAAGATTTTATTTTACTATGGATTTTATTTATTTAATAAAGTCAAGTTAGAAACTTTGAATTTAGAGTCAGCTGACTCTTTCAGGACGTCCGGATTGTTCATCATGACTTCAGCGGCATCGGTTTTCATCATGGAAGTTAAAAATTTCATCGCAAATCATTGAACAATATAGAAAAACAACAGACCTTTAACATAGCAGTTTAAAATAAAATCAAAATTGGTATAATTGACATAATTACGTTTCTAATATTCGACTTTTTTAATGACTTCTTATTTTTCCACATCCAATGCAAGTTTTTCTAGATTTAAAATGAATTTAGGATATGATTATGTACTTTATAAATTACACATACAGTTAGAAATCAGGCGTACCATAGCAAAATTTGAATCAAAGTAGTTGCATATATTTCACATACGTACGAATATGGAAAATCGTTTTATTTTGTAATAGAAAACTGATGTTCTTTATTTTTTATGAGTAACCTTACTAAATTGAAGGTGTTTTATGCATTTCTTCGTTTTTATATTGGAGAATAAAAAGTTAGTGTAACTTGTCTCTTAGCCAAGTGATTCATTTATGCATGTTTTTGGAAGTTGGAACAGCGAGAGAACAGACTAGTTAGGTAACAATAGCATTCGACAGTACTGGCTTCTATGTATTATTATAGACTTCACACTCTATGTGAATTTACTTGTGTGTTGTTTGTTTTTGTGTAGTTCTACGAATCGCTTGAAATAAAAATAACTCAAAGAATTTGCTTATTTTCAGTTCATACAAGTTAAATTTTTGGTAACCTTTGTCTACTATTTAATTTCAGAGAATGTGGATACAGACCTACATTTCTATATGTGACTTAAGTGAATATTCTGCAGAGTATTTGAATAGTGGTTCTAGTGAGATGAAATCTACCTAATATTTGCTTCATTGACATGTGCTGGATTAAGTGAATATTCTGCAGAGTATTAGAATACTGGTTCTAGTGAGATGAAGTCTAGCAAATATTTGCTTCATTGATATGTGCTGGATTTTTGTGTGTAAAATGAGAGATATAATAAAACTTCATTTTGCATGTAAATGACTATTATAAGTTGAAATGACTATTGTATACATTTTTTTCTGTTATTTAACTTGCATATACTTTATTTTTAAGTAATTTTGTGAACAGGATTTTGGTGATATAGTTTCAAGTCAATGGAGATGAATAACATGGGCAAATTAGGATGAAAGACAGCAATATGATTCTTTATATGGATTTGAACAAACAACAGTTTTGCTCAGGTAACCTGTTTAATTTAGTTTATGCAACCTTCAAGTATAGTCTCATTTTATTGTTAATTTCATGCCTATACAACTTTAACTTAATATTTAAATTTCACTAAAGTTTAAATTCTTGTCTCAAGCTTACCTTCAATTATAAATTTAAATTTTACCCCAATCAGTAATATCAATCCCCACTTTTATCTTTATTTTAATATATACCCCAATCTTAATGTTAATATATGTCTAAATTTAAACTTTAACCTTAACCTTAATCTCAATCTTAACTGCAAAAGGGAACTTATTATTTTCTTAATCTTATAAATTCTTCCTGTGAGCTCATTTTAAGCTCAGCCTCAAGCCCAACATCCAGTTTTGTTTGCTTTGATTCTCTATTCAAATATCATTAATGCCAAACTCTAACCCTCCAGTCAATGTTGACCTTGGAGCACTGAATCTGAGTACAATAGAATTCCTTTTAACTGGCACTTGCCATAGATATTGTTTTCCTTTTATGTCTAGCATGTCTATAAATTGTTTGTGGTTACTTGGGTGATATAATAGTAGGTTTAAATAAGGTTTTAAGGCATTTTTAAGGGATTGCCTGAAATGTCATTTTTTATTAACTGGCAACTGCAAAGGTCCCATGAGTGCTGGTTAAAAACACTTGCACTGTATAGAAATTTTTAGCCTATTGTGAAGCTGCTATTTAGAATACAGTGCAAGTTGTCTTGAGCTCACAGTTTTTGCTTCAATATTTACCAGGTTTTCTTATGTATTATTTTTAAATCTTTGATAAGAATGTCTGATATAGGTGATGTGTTTTATTAAAAATAGAAATACCTTATATAGATCTTGATATTTTATTGTCCTAAATTGATGTCAGAGTTACTTTACCACTGTACTTTGAGACTGTAAACTTATCTGCACATTTTGAACTATTAATTTTAATCATGCTGAAGCTTCAATTTTAGCATTTACATTTATTTGACCTTAATTTTTGCCTTGTTTGTTAGCTCTTGATGCAAAACTATGGCAGAGTATTGCTAAAGTTCTTATGGTTTGGAAATGCTATTCAGCCAAGATCTGATGAAAATTGTTTTCAAAAGTTCAATTGTGGAAAATAACTCCAAGATTATATAGAAAAGTGAGCAGTCCATCAAAACAATTCCAAACATCTAAAAGAAAAGGATTTTTACAGGTAAATTAGTCTACAAAATTTCAAGGTGGTTTGTCTGTGCTTCTTCAAGTTTAGCACTCATATAATTTTAAATTATTAGACAATCTTAGGTGTTTCTCAAACATTATGCTAATTTAAGTGTATTTCGACTGTGTGTGTGTATGATTTAAGATTTATGTGTTCATGACAATGATTTATGTGCATATAATTTATTGAGTCATGTATTCATGATATGATTATTTATGTGTTTCTGATGTAACAAGTTATATGCTTATGACTAGACAAGTTAAGTGCTTATGATCAAGTTTTTTTAATGTTAAATAATATGTTTCAGAGTAAAATACCACTTTTAAATGTTTTGCTTATGAAAATATGGTATTTGTAAAGTGGAATTCTAGATTTATTCTAAAAAATTAATATCTTTGAATTGTGATGCACTAACAAGTAACTGAAATAGATTTAAGAACACACGTTGAGAAGCCTTGTTCAGTTGTTCCAATTTGAGTTATCTATAAATAGTTTTATTTTAAAAATATGTCTAATCTCTACAAACAAAGGAGAATCTAGGAAAACTCATATACATATTTTTCATTATTTTCTTTAAACCACCTTTTAAAAGGTGTAATTTCAAGCAGAAATATTTGTTTCTAAATTGGGGTCCAATGTTTTTGCATCACACCCTCTGAGTGACAGTGCAGTAGTTGTGGTACATGCATCACACCCTCTTAGTGACAGTGCAGTAGTTATGGTACATGCACCACACCCTCTTAGTGATAGTGCAGTAGTTGTGGTACATGCACCACACCCTCTTAGTGATAGTGCAGTAGTTGTGGTACATGCACCACACCCTCTTAGTGACAGTGCAGTAGTTGTGGTACATGCACCACACCCTCTTAGTGATAGTGCAGCAGTTGTGGCAGCTAAGAAGTGCAGATGAGTTGAGTTTTATGTTGAATATTTAAGCATTTTAAGCAAGGTAAAGAACACTTGCAGCTCACTAACACCATGCATCAGTTCTTTTAATCTTAATATCTACTATACTTAGACAGGACAGTACTGAGAAGTGTTTCATATGATTTAAGTTTTATAGGATTTAATATAATGTAGGGTGAGGTTTGATAATTGAGCAATAATAAGAAACATAAGGAGCCATTTCTTCTGAATTTTTCAAGTAGGACTGTAAAACTTTTATCAATGTTTAGTGTGTGGTGATTCTTAATACATGTATTTTTTGCCTTAACTAATGTTAGCTTTGTATACAGGAGTTGCATGTGTTCTAGTGCAACATATTGACAATCAGATAAAGTAGTACTGCTCTATGGCTTGAAAGCTTTATGGGCAATAGTTATAATTGAACATACAGTTACAACAAACATTGTGAGTTTGATTTAACATAAGTATGGTTATGTAACTTTAAAATAGAGGTGTTTTAGAAATAATACAAGCAAGAATTTCAAGACAAGTGTGGCACTACTGCAGGTAAATTATAAGACTAGTGTACCACTACTGGAATACAGTACTGCAGGTAAATTATAAGACTAGTGTACCACTACTGGAATACAGTACTGCAGGTAAATTATAAGACTAGTGTACCACTACTGGAATACAGTACTGTAGGTAAATTATAAGACTAGTGTACCACTACTGGAATACAGTACTGCAGGTAAATTATAACACTAGTGTACCACTACTGGAATACAGTACTGCAGGTAAATTTTACAAAGAGTGTGGGATTCCTGCTGTAATACAGCAGGCAAATTGATGTATACAGATTCACAATAATTCATGTGTTTTGGTAAAGGAAAGACCTTTTATTTAAAACTTTAGTTCTATTCTACTGAAAGTTTGAAATAAATTTCACAGCTTACTCTCATCCACGACGGCCTGCGTTTGTAGGATATAGTGGATGTAGACACCCAGAAAAATATTGCTTTGGATGCTATACTGCTTCTTACTGTTGTTTGATTTGGTGTGGTTAACACGTCGTATTCATGCCATGCAGCTCACAGGTCTGTGATCCATACCGTACTACTACTACCTCTCGATTTTGCCAATTTCAGGTCTAATGCAAGCATAAGAAGCCCCAGAACAGTCACGATGGGCTGGGCAGCGTGGCAGAGTTACTGCTGACCTGCATGCTTTGCTGTGCTCGGGCACCTGTGATGGTAAGTAACTAAGTACGCCATCAAAACTCTTCTCACGATGCTAGGTCACTTAGACTTGAGCCAAGGACTACTATAAACAGGACGTGCACCGCCATGTAGCTGACTACGCTAGCGAATGCCATTGCATTCTTAGTAACATAACATTTTCTATTGGACAAATTGATAAAATATTACTTCTTTCAAGCAGTAGAAAGGATAATCTTTTACAGTGAATTTTAAATCTTTTATAGCACTGTAATGCTTTGAAATACCAATTTTAGTCGGACTTAACATGTATTATTGTATGAGCTTAGTGGCCACATTATAGAAAGCTGAGTTGCTGCAGTTTTAGACTTTGCAAAATGGAAATGGAATGGAAATTAAACCGTTTCCAATGCAAACAACCAAACATACGAACATTCATGCAAATAAACAAACAGACATAGAAGCAAAAACCTACTAAACTGCAGCGATTAGTCAGCCAACCGGGCCTTTAGAGGTCTGAAGGACTGCATTCTGGTGAATCTGTACTTCATCTAGCAAGAGAAACACATTCTTCTGCTGCAGTGTCGGGACTTCGTCAAATGTTTCCCTCAGCACCTGGTCCTTGTCAATAGATGAAGTGATGTACTGCAGCTTGCGTTTGCATGGCAGCACCAAAAAGTCTCTGAGCTGTTCATAATTACACTTTGGGTAGACCTAAAAGGTTTAATTTCCATTCCATTTCCATTTTGTAAAGTCTAAAACTGCAGCAACTCGGCTTTCTATAAAGTGGCCACTAAGCTCATACAATAATACATGTTAAGTCCGGCTAAAATTGGTATTTCAAAGCATTACAGTGCTTTAAACGATTTAAAATTTACTGTAAAACCTTATTATCCTTTCTATTGCTTGAAAGAAGTAATATTTTATCAATTTGTCCAATAGAAAATGTTATGTAACTAAGAATGCAATGGCCTCCACTAGTGTAGTCAGCTATATGGCGGTGCACGTCCTGTTTATAGTAGTCCCTGACTTGAGCCCAAGTGACCTTAGGGTCCTCGTTCAAGCTCTAGTAATCTGCATTGAAGTGGTTGCAACTTCAGTGAATGTTTTCTCGAATATAAGCTCCTTAGTTTTGTTCTACTATTCTCGACGGCACTATGACTTAACACGTTTGTTGCGATGCGACCCACCGGTGGGTCACTCAGGTTAGGTTCTGTAATTTTTTCAAAGCTTTCTAGTGACTGTATGTACAAAGTAAAGATTTGCACCAGCTAGGCAATCGCAACAAACGTGTTAAGATGCCTTGTCTTTTTCAGGGACTGCTGTGTCTGTATCTGGAAATATGAAAGAATCTGTAAAATTAGATTGACTCGCTTCTGCTTATTCCGTGTTGATGCTTGCGAGCAATTTATCCAGAGTTGGTCGTGGTTATTGGATTATGGAAGGAAATAAATTGTGAAGCAGGCTGTGAACTGCTCATGGAGCTTCATGAAAGAGAAAGAAGGAAGCTGTAATTCTACATGTGGATCTGAACGGTAAGAAGTGCATATGAATTAAACGCATATGATACTTTAATTTGCATGTGTTTATCAACACTCTGCTTCATTGTTGGAAGCGTTGAACTTGAAAAATTGAACACTTCTTTTTCACATACATGTTCGGTGACAGTCGTCTTTGTAACAACCGCATGCAAATTCAACGACATTGACAGCAGCTGGCTCTCTTGGGGTTACTTAAAAACTAGACAGTTCCCGTGGAAGTTTCACGGTTTAGATTTTACTGATTTTAATCTATCTATACTATAATAAGAGCCCCGTCTGTCTGTCCGTCCGTCCGTGTGTCACACTCATCTAATCGATAGCTTTCATAGCAACAAGGATAAAGCTTAAAAATACAAGAAATCATTCTATAGCATTATTTTTCTGTGGCAATTCAATTCCCTTTCACTTGCATTATGGTGTCCAGAATACATAATCGATTTATTTTTACAAATAGAAATTTTCTTTGGACCTTTTTCTGTTGAAATTCATCATGATGCTTTGATATTTTTAATTAATAATGCGCAAAGAAGTGTTTTAAATTAGTTCGATCAGTAACCTGGCTACCACTTAGTATAAGGCCAAAGATTTTGGAAATTGATTTCGTGTCACGCTCTTATTAATAGATTAGCACTGGCGGTCTTGGTTTCAGTTCACTGGAAAATTAATACTCATTTGCGCTGTAGAAGTGCACTATAATAAGTCACTTTCAAAAAAATTAGAGATCCAGAGCCTTATATACTCGAGTCCGTATCGTGGATACCGAGTTCGGCGGTATATTGCAGCTCAAAAATGCTGTATTCTAAATGTTTATTATTGTCACAAGAAAAATAAGTTACCTTTGAAATAAGCTTAAACATGGAAACTCCACTCGAACGAAAAAAACTGAATCGAGAGCGAAAAAGAAGAGCGAAAGAAAGACTTATAAATATTTTGTGCCATCATTTTTGATTGCACGGGTACACTAGCTCTGCAACAACAATTTTGTCAATATCTTCCCAGGTTTCATGGTCATTCTCCAATATAAAAGAAAATGCCAGTGAGGAAGACCATGTTTCAGGAATTCAATGGTATTAACAGTGTGGAGCTTCCATGCTTATTTCATGCAACAAATCTCATGCTTTTGCTACAAATAATAATTATTAACGGGCATTAGACTAGTTTATTATAAAAAACTAATGCATTAAAGATTGACGCCGAATTATTGTGCTTTGAATGAGTATTTTTCATGAATATTTACAGAACTTCTATTCTGTATCTCATCTACCGATAACATGGCCGTGTAAGAGATGAAAACTAATAACGGAAAAATTTGAGGATTTTATAGTGATCCGGTGCCTTTGGTATCCACAATACAATGCTTGTAATACATGCATACCTGTTCTGATTTCAGTTCAATAATTTTCTTCAGTAATAGATAGGAAGTAATAAGACGGACACACACAGATACATAGTCTATTACATGTGTAGATGTTGTGAAGTTTGGATTGTATGATAGCAGTAGCACTGATACAAGGCCTAGTTATCGTCTCATTGGGTCGCCTAGCGTTGCTGCATTCCGTGTGCATCCAACACCCGAATTTATTCTCAGCGTTTGTAGCAACAGACGACGGCGTAATAAATCTTACCTTTGTTACTATTTTTGGAGGTCTTTTCAGTTAAAATGTGCTTTCTTTGAAGAAGTTTAATATTATTCATGTGACTGATTACACATTGAAGAGAAATTTAAGACGAAACTGTCGTATAGTATAGATAAATATTTGTATTACAATTAAATATCTGGTATGACAATTAGCAAAAGTTACGAAATTTACAGCCTGTTGTAATGAAGAAGTAACTGGAGCGACAAAACTGTTCAACAACTGCCGATATCAGTACTTTATTTAACTTGCGCCAATATTCAACACCCTATAATAGCCGTTTGCCCATACTTGCGTATAATCCGATGGAAGGAGCTCGCTAACACCAGCCTCATGTGCATTGTGCTACGAGAATTCCTAAGCTTATCGTAGGTGTGTGAGTGCATGCAGCAGGACAGCTCTCATGTTGCATCTTTGGCTTCTTGGAAGGCATGCTGTGCATCACGTTGTGTGTGCTGCAGCCCTCAGCTCTGGGAAGTATCTCAAGTGCTGACGGTGCATTCTTATTATCAGACAATGTGTGCTGCTGTGACTGCCATTCACTCTGGCCTGAGTTATACTCGTCTTTATCATCGTGTGATGTTAAAGTTTGTTAGTCCCTTGCTCTATGAAGATGTGGGTTATCAACAGATGATGTTCCTCCGCAGTGTATTTTTGTCGTTAGTTGCTTGACCTGCATGGAATTCATAGCAATATAAGCTCTGACTATTACAAGTTTCATCCCGAGTTGTTAAATACTCGTAGATCGTTGTAACCATAATTGAATACACGCCGGCCTCCGCTGTGTATGCGCACTGGAACAATTTTGCATGTGATGGCCGTATTCGACGGATTTGACTTGCTCTCTAGAAAACACAACTATTTACCGGAACTTGAAACTGTGTTTAAAACACCAGAAAGAAGAGTGGGGTAAAATGAAGTCAAAATGCAAAACTAATTTTGTTACAAGATATTGATATCATGGGAAATGCTATCTTTCATATCCGACGGTTGACTGTTGTTCATAATGTTTCGGTGAGGAAAACTGAAAGCTGGCATTGGGGTTCTGGCTACTCGTGCTCAGGGCGAGGAGATCTGCAGTTGTGAGCTTGTCTAGTGAAGACGATGCTTCATGCAAATGTCGTAGTAACAGATTTTTAGCGAATGCATCGTGCTCAACGTCTACTTTCACCTTAAAAAATTATCTAAGCACGGGAGCAAGCAGTCCTCAAAGGCTTGGATTAAGTTTTGTTATAGACTCATTGCACTAAATGTGGTCTGCGGGTTTGTCGTTGACGTTAAAGGCTTAGAACATTTTCAACATCGCCCTGGTCAATTCTACGTTGGCTAGTAGAGAGGGAAAATAATGTTTTGTCGCAGTCCTCATAGTTTGTTTCATGTGTTTGAATCATCTATATTGCATAGTTTGACACTTATTACTGCGCGTTACTCCTGTAATGAAGGTCTCTATGTATGTTTTTATGCTACACGAACTGTATTTCATGGCGTATTTAGGAGGAGATTTGGTACATATTTTATATTAGAAGTCAGTTCTTCGAGAAGCCTGAGCACTTTAGGATGAAGGTTCGACTTCAGAAGTTTCATTGGCGGAAGAGAGCTTTTGTAAGCTCCTGTATGTTTTTCTCCTGATGTACATATTTTATCTCTCGTATCTTGTGTTGGTGATAGTTCGCTTGTCATCTGGGCCGGCCGGTTTTAGTGATATGATTTGCCAGGCATGGGAGTTCAGCTAAGTTCCCCACAGACATGCTGTTTTGTTTTTGTTTTGTGATCCCATCTTTCCTGAAGCTCGTTATCGTCTATGTCGAGACATTGAAGCAATGCAGGTTGATGCAGTTGCCAAACACTCAAAACAGATTAGCTCTAAAAGTTATTACATGTTAACTCCTTCAAAGAGTTTTGCTGCTCACAACTGCATTTAGCTCGGTTACACTTCACGCTTCAAGGAATTATCGTCTTGTGGTCCGTTCGAATAGCGAATATAAAGAACACAACGGTACGCGTTTTAAAATGCAGCTATGATTTCAATACGTTGCAGGTAGCTTAGTGTCTTCGGTATTCATGGGACGCGTTCCAATTTTGCTCATTTTGCTGTAAAATGAAATATTTTTTACGTATCTACTTGACTCGCTTCCTTCTCCCACTATAGGTATAGCAAATATAGGTATAGCAAATTCTTTCATTATCAGCTAACATTTTCCAAACATTTTTCTGTTCATAGCCTTCAATTTTGATGATGTTTGAAAATATTTTTTTACTTAGAAACCATGTTCGTTTCTTGTATAGTTCACCTATTAGCTTGTTTTTACAGTCTTTTTCATACGTTTTCTGCTGTTCAAGGATAGTGAAGGTCTAAGCATTGTTGTTATTTGCCTTCACTAGCTGAAACTCTTTCCTGTTCTTAGGTTTCAAGTGGAATCTGTTAGGGCGTTCCCACGTCCATTATATCACACAATAAAATGAAAGATAAACATTCCTCTGCACCTTCCACACTCTGGACTAGTTTCGAGTGGGAAAGGTACATAGGAATTTTTGTCTCTTATTTTATTGTGAGATGTAATGGCTGTGTTTCATCGCATAACCTGATAAAAAAAAGATATAAGTTGTTCCAGTGCGTGCAGTAGCTAACAGCATATTTAATCCTTCATTGAAAACTAATCTATGGTGGTTTGGTGAAGTCATGCAGGCCAGGAACCTTGAGTTTGTTGGTTCTTACCGTTTGCTACTGTGGTCTACATACGTACAGGGTGTTCCCAAAAATTTATACATTTTTATGTATAAATATCACCAGCTTGGTCGACTGGTGAGGGAATCTGCTTGCGAGCGGAAAGACCCGGGTTCGAATCCCGCTGCCGACATGGTTGACGCGGCTAGAAATACGGCATGGGACTTGGGTAAACAACCGAATAATTATCGAAGTAATTATCCGGCCCAACAACGGGCCAGAAGGTTCGTTCCTATAGCCTCATTCTATTCTATTCTATTCTATTCTTAACCTTCCGCCAGGCGCGAGTTTGCAAGTACTTAGCAAAATTAAAGTACCTGTGCCTGTCAGATCAGTTGCGCCCTTCGGAAGGTTAAAAGTCTGTAGTGTGAATACTACTGGTATTCATAAGGTGTACATACAGTAGGTAACGTATTCTGGATACAAAATAAAACTTCAGATCTTGCTCTTTTGAATGAGATCCATCCCAGCTTTTTAGCACTACTAGTAGTAGTCAAATTACAGCCTTTTAAAAATATATACATTTTTTGGGAACACCCTGTACATGCAGTCCATTTCGTGGGAGAGGTTAGTTTTTTTAATACCTTACAATTGTTATCGACTTTGTAATGATATAGCGTCTCCTAACTAGCGAGATTCTTAACGAAATGAAAGCTGAGTGTGTACTCATAAATGTTGAATTACTAGGATATGAATTAAAACTTACCCTTCCGCAAAATCCTGGACAATACAAAGGTCACGTCCAACATTTTCTAATGAGTTGAAATCGGCAGGATAGATGGAAGTCTCATAGGGAGACTGTACATACTTACTTGAAATTATTGAACCTTTTAAGAACTCGCATCACTACTTCTCAGTTTTCTTGTAACTGTCTCACACGTCCTCATCCAGGACCTTCCAGGATTGTGCTGAGCTTTTCACGATATTTATGAAAAGCATCATGCAAAAAGGAAGGAAGAGAGAGAAGGTGACTATGGATATAGTGTCTGTCGTCATAAGTTTACCTTGTGAAACTGCTAGTCCTCAGTGGTAACCCTAGCTTTTCTCTGCAGCATCAGCAGCGCTTTTTGTAGGAATTGTTGTGAGCGTAGGTTTGTTGTTAGGTAGAGGAGATTTTTCTTTTTTCTACTACGCTTTGGTCTTGGTGGCGGCCTGCAACCGACCTCTTCGATGAGTGTCTTCGATGTCTTATCGGTCGACTTCATTGTTTATATTTTCGCATTGTTGAGAATCATTCTGACGCCTAAAATACTAATCTGTTGGATCTGGTAATTAAACTCTGTTGTTACAATAGTAATATTAATAATAATAATAATAATAATAATAATAATTTAGCACATAATTCTTCAGATTCATTTACATGGTGTTACATACATGTCTGGTACTGTCTTATGTTTTCAAAAGTCCATTAAAAGTGTGAGGCTAATACTCAGCCTCGGCTCAATTAACGCAAGAAAAGCTCTTATTTGTTCAGAAGAAAGGTTTCAAATCTCGCATCAGCTTTGCCAAGCGCGATGTCTTTTCCTGAATTTTTGAGAGTGCAATGATGTGACATAGTCCACGTATAAGACTTCGTTTGTTGTGTGTGTGTTTTCTTTTGTAATTGGCATTATTTTGTTGTACTAGTTGGTTAGTTCTAGTGCAGTTTTAGTTCTTTATCATACCGAACACATCCTATGTTTCGTAATTGTTGGGCTCGGCTTGCGTCTCTCTAAGTTATATCAACTCATAGATTTTATGTTTTGTTTATTCCAAGTGTAAATTTTTCTTACGTAAACTGGTCTTCTTATTTTTTCTGATTACGGCAAAGAAATTCTCCGACTTTATTACACATGTGAGAATGCATTGCGTATTCTAAGAAATACTAAACTGGATGAATAATAACTTCCATTGTGAGTGCAGGGAATGTAACAACATGATGTCTGAATTTCTCAGTTTCAAGCTGTGTAGACGATCTTTGTAAGATAGACTTCAGAAGTCATGTCGAGTAAATCTTCTCGCGATGGAATCTGCGATAAAAAACAAGAAGGTCGACATTGACCAAAGATCACTCAGGATGCTAGAACATGATTGTGCATTTGTCACAGGAGTAACGTGTGTCGTAGTTGATCGGGTGGTTGACCGCTTAAAAATGCTTATTAAAAGAACTGTGGAAACCCAAGAATGCAAATGGAATCGTTTGAGTATCCGCAATCAGCCTGGTCTTTGTTACGTACGCTGTGTTGTGTATAATTTCAGTTCTCCATGTCTCGGCTGTGCTCCAAAATTTGTACTGGCATTTGGTCGAAATTCATGATTCTCTGTTCATAGGGTTTTCTGTAATTATTTCTTTGTTTTTGAAAATTAACTTCCACTTCGCTCATGACCTTCCCTGAATACCACAAGCTTAGATGTGTTACGCAACTAATCTAGTTTATCTATTTCCGTTAATTCGGTGGCAAAACTTTCAAGGTTTGCTAGCTCATTTTTATTTGTAATGACATCTCTGAGCTGATGTCATGGCGATAAATCTACTTGTCTTCACTTGGTCAGGCAGAGGAGAAATTATCGTAATTTTAAACAAACAAATCTTCATTGAGAAAATGAAATGTTTTTATTTGAGGCAACTGAATATTTCACTATATAATAATCTACACAGTTTGTTGCTTGCTTGGTTAGTTTTTGTGCCGCGCTCTTAAGGATTTAGATAGGAGGAAATTCGGTAGGGTATACATGTATTGTAAGCATTTTGTATTGTGGATACCAAAGGCACAGCCTTCAATGTGGAAGCTCTTTCGCAAAATCCGCATCCACTGGCAAATCAAACAAAAAAATCATTAAAAAACACATGGATTTTCAAGTGTGTGTGTGTCTATTAGTTTTCATATAAAAGAATGCATCCAAAACTATCCCTAACAAATCGGAAGATGAAACAAGTGATTTTGTCTGTGCACTTAAAGTTTGAACTTGCAATGTTTTCATCATGACTCACATGAAGTGAATGCTGCTGGACGGCTGGTACTTCAAAGCCAGTCAGGAAATATGGAAACACCCACAGCGTGTCTGGTGGGGGAGAGGGAAGGGAAGAGGGAGTCGTTGAGGGCGGGTGTTCGAGGACGATTGCCTCCTAAACCCATTAGCGATCCTCGTACTATATATAGTACGTATGAAGTCTTTAACTTTCGTCCTATATTCTAAATGTTTCGTTCTCGGGTTGCGCAAAATTTCGTAGAAAACGGGTAAAGATAAGTAGTAATTTACGCAATATTTCGTTCAGTCGAGAAATAACTTGGCCGTTAAAGGGTTAATTTGAGGTTGTGCTTCCTGAACCCTTGACTCCACGTTCACTTTCAACCACGGGGCTCGTGAACGGTAAAGTTCTGCCTTCCCATTGTGTGCCCCTTCTCTTCCTCGTGCTCGTTGACTAGTAATGCTCTTTGAAGATGTCATCTCCATGTGACTGGGCCTGCTGATCTTAACTTATTTCATTGCCCAAAGCTGTAGCCTAATTTATACGCGCGTTGTTTTTTTTATTTAGCGAAAGATGTGATAATTATCCTCTTAAATTATTTCATTTGTCAAGAATATTAGATAATAGTTTGGAATTATTTATATTGTGTATTTTTTTAAATTATGCGTCAAGACCAGTTGATGTATTATTCGCATTCTAATGTTTAGAAGACGCCACATAATTTCATTGAATGTTTGAAGCGTTCTGTGATTCAAGTTTTGTTGAGGATGTGCAGCATGAAGAAATTACCTGAAAATTTGTCTATTACTCACGGTAACCAGGAACAAGCTCTCAGAAATTCAACGCAAGTGCTGCTGGTAGAAGCATTAGGGTATTTCCTATTAATGAATTATACTATTTTGAATAAATAATAATGTTTTGTGTTTATGAATTAGTACGAGGACTGTTTTTAACCTCAGGTGGGCAACAAAAAATAAGTAAATTTACATAAGACAAGGTTTACATTCTCAAGCATGTGAGTTTCTCTGTAGGTAACTCGTACACACAATATCGCCGCTTCTGCCTGTTGTGTTCAAGAATCCATTTTACTGAAAGCTACTAATAATTTGATGGCTCGAGTATGTATACATTGATAATAATCCTAAGGAACTGAAAACAATGATAAGTGAGAATACGTCAAGGATCCTGGAGTGAGCTGTCAAGGGATAACCTGTAGTCGCTGCGTTGTGGTGTGGTGGTGTGGTTGCCCGACGGAGGCCGTGGCTGCGCGATGGCTTGTACACAGGAGGTAACCGCTCACAACTGCTCTCGGAATCACTTTTAGAAAATAACTAGATTAGGGACAACCCTACTGCACATTGAGCTCGTGTGGTAGATGTGCATCTAGTCGCTCTGAGTGATGTCCGTTATACATGTACAATACATTAATTGATCATGTAATATACCATGTGTAATAATATCCCATGCTTGTATAATGTTGTAGCAATAGATAGAAGCAATAGAATGAGGCTATAGGAATGAACCTTCTGGCCCATTCTTGGGTCGGATAATTACTTCGATAATAATTCGGTTGTTTACCCAAGTCCCATGCCGTATTTCTAGCCGCGTCAACCATGTCGGCAGCGGGATTCGAACCCGGGTCTTTCCGCTCGCAAGCAGATTCGCTCACCAGTCGACCAAGCTGGTGATTAGCCATGATCATATCATGAGGGTACGATGGCTCTACTATGTATAACAGAGGTTTCTTCATCTCCATGCATCGGACGTACTTACTGTACAATGTACGCTTGTGGTGGCTGTCTTGCTGGGTGCTTTTGTTTAGTGATGAATTGACTGTTTTTGATATTTTAGAATTTTCCTTGGTCGTTGTCGATACCGTCGTGCGGTCGACGTGCAGGGTTCGAGAAAAGGACTGTCTTCTGTGCAGCTACCTTTTCGGGGGGCACTTGCTTTTCTGCCCTTCCTGAGGTTCGTGTGTATGTGTCGGTACCGCCTGCGCCTTATTTAGTCCGTTAGAGCAACAGAAGGATTTCTGTTATGTGCTCAACTACGGCGGTACCGTTTAGGAAGGCGTATGACTGTCTGCGCCGTAATTAGTCCGTTAGGGCTCTTCATGATAATCCCTGAATCACCAAACTACGACAGTCGACTTCCTTTGCGACAAAACTATATGTAGTAGTTTGTCCTCCCAAGGTGGTTCCTTAAACCCCTTTAAAGGCGAGATGTCTCTGAGGACTAAAGCC
>VCRD01000912.1:270715-344482 GCA_006783055.1 Trinorchestia longiramus
TATTAAATTGTTGGGCAAGTTCGTGTTCGAAAACTTGCAATATGAGTCTGAGGAAAACAGTTTTCCTTCTATTCACTTTCTATTCAGACTAGATTGAAAAGTAAATTTTAAAATATTGAATGCGCATACGCTGGCTCATGAAGATTTACTTGATTTTTTTTACAATTTCTCGTGCTTTCACATGAACAAACGCATCACAAAAGCGGAAACAGCGCCACCTCTGATAGCGGACTCCCTGATAAGCATAACTTAATGAAATTTTTCAATGTTAATCATTTTTGTCAGCAGTCAGTCAAAGGAGATCAATTGTAATCTTATCATGTGATGCGCATTAACACATGTCGAGGCTGACGTGAGGGTTGATACATTGCGTGTTACTATCAGATTTGAACTGAAGATGACGGTGTGGTGTCTGCAATAGTAAGAAGGTATACAACATGTCACGGTTGTCGCAACTTCATCCCGCATGCGTCAGACGTTGCAATTTAACAGAAATTCTAACGAGTATTTTATATTTTAGTTTTAGTGACTCAACAGAGACAATCATTCGTGAGGCCTCTATTGGTCATTATTTTTATTAATCTAGCGGTTCTAGCCGAACATCAAAATTTTCATCACGGGAACGCGGAAAATATAAATTTGGTACTCCAGATTAGAATGTTCCTTTTCTGGAATCGCATTTTTCATGCACTGCAACCCGAGAATAAATTATAACTCAATTTGAAGATTGATTGTTTTACGGGGGAGTGTTTTCTTCGTTTCCTTCCTTCAGTGTGCCGACACTTTGACGACTGTTAACTTGAGGAGCAGCTTAGCCCTTTAACGACCAAATTATTGTTAGGCTGATCAAAATGTTACGTAAAAATTACCACTTTACCGTAATTTTAAACAAAACATTTAGAATATGAGACTAGAGGGAATGATTATCTCTGGGCACATATATTCCCATCTGGCATTAATGGGTTAGAATGTACACTGTTTGTTTGAGGTAGACTTGGTTGTGTGATGAAAGCATGGTGCGGGAGTCTGTTGAACTCTTCTTTCTGTTGACTACATGGGACGTGCTCTCTGAATATTGCTTGTGGGACAGGCGATCAGGTGAAGACCAGAACACTCAGTAACTTGAATTTTTAGTTTGAAAAAACGAATTTTTACTAATTATTGTTCACTTCTTTCGTTTACTTAAATTATCCTCGTCTTTCAGAATTGCTATTCAGCTGACTGAGAGAGAAGGTGATACATTTTTTATGTTATTCTTTTGTGGTTGAATTTTGCAGCTTTAAGAGAAATGCGCTCATTTTATATCAGTGTCTAGTAGTTTACTTTTCTTGAATTAGAGGTCACTAAGAACTTATTCGGTATTAGGACGAGGTGCAAGAAGAGGCAATATTAAAGCAAACACTTAGCGTTCCGTGCAACATGTCAAAAATGATTCAGATATTTCTGTTTCATTTATTCATACTGTGGGGGATTGCTTCAAGAAAGTTGCACATTTAAGGGCAAAATACATAGGTAATTCAACATATTTTAGAATTTTCATGTTTGATCAATTAATTTCAAATGTTGATTATTATATCTATGGGTTGCATTGTGTAATTAACTGATCGTACTTATCTTATATAGGGTGACCACAAAAATATGTTTGTTTTTGAATGGCTATAACCTACTATTTTAAGTAGAACGATGAAACAACCATCTGGAAGAAAAGATTCTGGAGTTCTACCCAGTTTACTGTATACGTAGCTTGTCGTCCCACGTCCCGTTCCCTTTTGATAATTTGTTTTATTAGGAGGTCACAATGAGCATCAAGACGTAAAAAATCGAAATTTATTTTTCCTAATTTCAGAACCTAATTGACTTCACAGATATGACCTAGATACTGATATTAAATATTATGATCTCAAAATAATTTAATGAAAGTGCTTAGTTCTGAAGCTGCTAGTTGTATAATTAAATGGCAGTTGAGTTGTATTGTGTCCCCAATTAAGCTTTTTTCTTTTCTCATATTTTGGAATTTCATAAAGTTCTTCCCGCCTTCCTGCTAAATCGTTCTCAAAATTGAACCTGAGCAAGTACAATGATATTAACTAATATTTATTTCTTAACGTTTCTTTCCTATTTTGTAACCTGATGTTTTATTCAAGGGCTCCAGTTTGTTGGTCAAGTGCATTAAGCAATCTTATCTTCGTCGCGTTTCCACCGATGACGTCCGACCACTCATAAAAGATAATTCACTTGTACGTAAATTATTTTTCTAAAGATAATTCATTTGTAAAGCACTGGAGCTTCATTGTGCTGACTGACCAACGCGTTACATCCGACTTGGCTTCACACCTTTTATACTTCAAACCTCGATCGTACTTGCGTGTACTTTAGAAGTGCATGTTCTTGTATTATTATTTTAAAACACATTCTCTTAACGTTTCATAAGCTTGTGACCCTCTAAAAGCCGGGGTATTGCACTTTTGTTTACTTTATGGTGTGCAAGCAGTAGTGGTCGCACCCATGTGGGGGATCTAGTGCTGCACTCCTATGAATAGACCAATTGAAGGGTGGACAGCACTAGTGAACTACTTGCATTTTTTCTCACGGGTAAAAATGCAAGTAGTCCACTAGTGCTGTCCACCCTTCATATAGTAAACTACTGGATCGTAATCGCCTCTGTCAGCGCTGTGTTAGCGACAGCACGGGAGTGGACTACTTGCATTTTTTCCCGTGGTAAATATAATATATTTTCCACGGGAAAAAATGCAAGTAGTCCACTAGTGCTGTCCACCCTTCGATTCATGCTGTTTCTTTGCGACAACCCTTGCTGGTTTATAGAACATTTATCTTCATGAAATTACTCGTTCGAGAATACCCGCTTGCCGCTTAAAACATGTATTTCAAAATATCTATTCTATATGAAACCTCTTCAGCCTCACAATTTTAATGACAAACATTGGTTTGTTTCGATGTCGGACACGCTTTACAGTTAGTGTCATCGACGTCGTTTTTTTGTTGCTCAGGGGTTTGAAGACAGCCTTTGTGAGGGTTACTCAGGGTTATTACAATCTACAGCTACCATTAATTTTTGTACTTGTGAAACCCTTATAAGTATTATTACATGTGTGTTGTGGGCGTTACATGTGTGCGAGTAGCAATAGAATGTTTTTAATGGACCGAAATTATTTTTGATGTATTTTTGTGGACTTAGTTTTGGGAAACTTTCTTAAGTGTTACTTCTGTGCGGATAAAAGTTGAATAGCTTTCAACAGACTGAGAAATTATTTAAAATTCAATCTTTAAGCTAATTACGAAAGAATCTTTTTAATTCATTCCTTTAGATAACAGGAATATTGGCTATAGAATGTCAACAGAATAATTTCAATAGCAGAAACGATTCCTAATATTTACAACGAAAAATTTCAAAATGTAATAATTTTGTGACTAGACACTAACTTCGAGATTCTATAACTAGACTCTAATTATGCAATTGTGGGACCAGACTCGAATTTTTTCCGAATTTGTGACGCTAATTGTGTAGTTTTGTACTTAGACACTAATGTAGCGGGACAGCAGCGCGTGTAGCGGGACAGCAGCGCGTGTGGCGGGACAGCAGCGCGTGTAGCGGGACAGCAGCGCGTGTAGCAGGAAAGCTGAGCGTGTAGCGGGACAGCTGCGCGTGTAGCAGGAAAGCTGAGCGTGTAGCGGGACAGCAGCGCGTGTAGCGGCACAGCAGCGCGTGTAGCGGGACAGCAGCGCGTGTAGCGGGACAGCAGCGCGTGTAGCGGGACACAACGGCAGGTGCACATCACAGACACCGCACAACAGCCTAGTGGTGCTGCACAACATACTGCACCGTCAACTGCAGTGTATGCCTCTTAACCTTTCACGACCAAATTATTTTCATACTTATCAAAATATTGCGTAAATTACCACGTATCTTTACTAATTATTATGTAATTTTGTCGTAATTTTGAATGAAAGATTTCGAATATGGGACTAAATGGAATGATTTCTAAAGTTTGTTTGGGACATATCAATCCAACGGTAGTCAAAGGGTTAAATTAACGTAATCTCCCCGGCATTTCAATTTCACCGTTTAATATCGTCCTTCAATAGTTATATAAATTTTTGGCGTCAATATTAATAAAGCTTTCGAAGTCAAAATCATTAACTGCATAGAGGATTTATTTGCGTTGCGGAAACGAAGTTGACGCAGTCCGTTACGATTGCGTGTATAGTTTTTCGAACATTTCCTTGCGAGATAAGCGAGCAATAAAGGCAGTATTTAAATGCATACGTAGAGTTGTGATTTATTAGAAACTTTTGTACCCCAAAAAATTGATATCTAATATGTATAGTACATTCTAAAATGATCGTTTCTAACTTTAAAAGAATGTTCACTATTCCAATGTTTAAAATACTTCCGTAGGTTTCAGTTTTCACCCAGTTACTTGTTCATCTTAATGCTAACGTTGAGAATAGCACGCAGAGTTTGCCTTGTTCTAATCGAAACATTTATTTTGCAATCTAAATAAAAAAAATTCCTTCCATATCATCGCAGGTGCAGTGCAAGTTATTAACTTGTCACGGTGTTATGAAAATGAGTTTCATGTACTTAAATATGTATGTTCACACTCTTATGTTAGTACGCTTAGATAAAGTGACTCCGGAACCACTGAGTTGAAAGATCAATTCCGACTGGATAAAATAAATGAACTTCGAAACAAGCATGAAAGTGAAATATCAGAACATAAATGACAGCAGGATGAACACTGCAAGCATAGTTCTGATTGCTACGGGGGACTTTTATTTTCCAACCTCCAATGGGTTATAAATAAAGCCAAATGAATTATCCGTTTTGGCGATTATATCATACATATGCAGAGATAAGTTAGACCATGCGGAGCTTTTGGTAATAAAATTATTATGTTTTGTTAATTCATTTTTTGATAGCCGATCGAAGGTCGAAAAAAAAACCCTGGTACGTGTTTGCTGAGAGTGTACTGCAATCTCCTCATGAACTGAACGCGTGTGCACGCGGAAATGTAAAGCAGCGCAAGAGCGACGAGTGATCTCGTTTTCTTTATAGGGAAATATGCCGTTTTCTAACAGTACACAATGAAAGGTCGTCACAAAATCACGCCATATGTCCTTCACGAGCAGGAACAACAAAATGTCAGCTGCTACAGAGGCAAGTGAGGCTAGTAATGGAGCAGTACGACAGCTTCAAGGCTCAGTTTCCGGGACAAGTTTGGGATAACTGATTTTCTAACAAGTTTGAATATTTGGAAATAAGCACGAAGAACAAATTCAGAAATACCAGTTGCCCTTAAAAGTATTTAATTTATATAACGATTGTAAGCTCGCAAATAAGTGTTTCCTTGTTTTTAAAATAGGGTTTTGTTTATGGAACGAATAATATGTTTTTTAAATACGTGAATACTGGAATGCTATTTACTTTTGGTGATCAAAGATAAAAAAATTCGAACTAGAAGTAGAAGTAAAAAAAACTAATGAAATCATAAACTTTCTTTTGCTGGAGAAGTTATGTCTCGTTTGTTATAAAAAAGAGAAAATCAATATTACCTAATTAATTTAAACTAATAGAAATAACTCTAGTATAAAACTCTTACAGAACTTTTATATTCCTCATTAAATTATTGCATTCAGGGTTCCGCTGAATTAAGGCAATCATCACAAAGAGCCTTGGTTTGAGTCTCGGTGTGGACTTCATTGAAGTGGCAACACGTGAACAGGGTCGTAGCATTTCGGTTGACTGATCTTTCGATTGTTTTACTGATGACAGATGTAAGACTGATTAGGGGTATAATGATTGGTTTTTATTTTTTCCCTTTTTGAAAATAGGAGTGACATTTGCCTGCTTCCAATCTGCGATCGATTGAAGATGTTTGCTTAGGGTTCGCTCATTACTTCGGCTGTTTCTTTGAGTATTTCAGAGAAAGCCGTCGAGTCTGGAATCCGGTTGATTTATATGGGTTCAAAAGGATGAGCTGTTTTTCACTTCTTTTATTGTGAATATGCTGTTGGTCACGTTTTCTTCGGGATTTAAGGCTTGAGGTTGCAGGATTTCAGTTAAGTCTTCAAGAGTGAACATATGTAAAGCATGTATTTAAAATTCTGACTTCACTTTCGTTACCCTTTCGAGTTGAGCCATCAAAGTCGTTCAGTCATCCAATAGTACTTCTTTTGAGTCGCCTGTCATTTACGTATCTATGAAAGCTTTTCGGGTTGGTTTTTGCTTGTGGTGCAGCTGCAATTTCTTTATTTCGCTTTGTGTGTCATCGTTTGTTCAACGACTCTCCAGGTGCGGATGTGCTCTTGACGTTAGGGTTCTGTTTGGTATCTTTAAGTTTTTTGTATGAATTTTTTGGCATTTATAAGGCGCTTAATTTTTTTTGGCGAAATCCGAGGAGAGTTATTGGTTGGTCCCATTCGCTTTGTTGGGGTGTGGTGCTCTGTGACGGTTACGATTTTTTCTTCAAGTATCCTGACACGTTCATGTTCCTCATAAGCACTTCGTAGTCAAAACTGCTGAGCTCCTCTTTCATTAGTTCAAAGTTTGCTCGTTCGTCGTTTTGGAATATTTTGAGTTGAGTACTATCGTTAGGGTCGTGGACTTGGAGCATGAAGTTTATCATATGGTGATCACTGATCTTATCCTTAACTTTAAATCCAATTATTTTGAGTGCTAGGGTCGTCATGACGAGTTCAAGGATATTGTTTTGTATAGTCTGTTCGTTGACATGCTGGTGTAGGGAATTTGTATTTATCAAATCGATAAGCTTGGATCCAGGTGCTCGACTATGAGTATTCCAGTCTATATAGGGCAGATTAAAGTCTCCCATAATTAATTATTCATAAGGAGTACTGAAAGCATTTTCAAGGAAACCATGGAGTTCATCATTGATTGTTGTGCAGTTTGGGTTTCTATATTCGAGTACAATTTTGATGGTTTTTCTTTGCTGTGGGTGGATGGTGAGATATAGTATTTATTTTTTATTACTCGTTGAATTTTAAATTGTGGTTGCAGATTTTTTGTGATGTAATGGAGCCACCAACTCTGTTACTGCTCGAAGGCTTGTATGCTTAGGTAAGACTTCCGCTGGGAGATGTCTTCCATTTAGATCTAATCGTCTCATTGACGGCTATGATATCGTGTGATAAGGTTGATGCAATGGCTTGCATTCTGTGAATTTTCAGCAAGACTCTTGGTATGCTGCCAACTAGTATTTTTAGGTGTCCAAAATTTTGGTCTGCATTTTCGTTTTCAGTTTGTTGGTCTTGAGTGGGTTCGTCGTCATCTTCATGGGACCCCGTGGGTGGCTGATTTTCGTTATTTACTAGTTCACAATTAGTCACTGAAGGCTGTGCTCCGTCCAGACGTGGGTTCGCTTGTTGTATTCATTTCACTATAGTAATGGTGGTATGATAGTACGTTTTTACTAAAGCTCTCTCCAACATTGCTTCCAGACTGTTGAGGTTTGTGGCTTTGTAAGTGTTTCTTGCAGTGCCAGAGTTCTGTGCTGCAGAGATGAGTTCATATCTAAAAGTTTTACATAGCTTTATAGATTTATTCGTAATAAGAGCTCCACTCCTCGTCATACAGTAGTGACTAAGCTCTATTTAGGAAAATAGTTAGCTCCTGAGATGGCGTTTTTTCGATGTATCCTTTCAGAAGCTTACACAACTGTGCGTTACTTATTTCATAATTGTATTTAACACATCACCTCGTACTACATTCTTTAATTTTTCGTCCACTTGATACGTGTTCTTGACACCGATGGGAAAACAAACCGTCTTTTTAGCGACGCCTGTGGTGACGTCATATTTTACAATCCCCTTCCCTCCCTCCCTCCCTCCCTCCCGCCAGACTTGGGCGCGCATTCGTTGAAGTAAAGATATGTTGACTGGTACATCATGAGAGTAGTTCCGTTACGATGTGGCGATATTCAACGACGCGTCGCTTTCGCATTGGACCTCGCAATCCACGAGTTCAAATCTGGCTATTGTCTGGCAAGGAAACGCTCATGCAAGGACAAATTTTGCTCTGCATTTTGTAGTTTTGTGGAACATTTGGAACGTGTTTCTGAAGCATAATTTTGTTCCTGCTCATGTACGAGCACGAGCAACCACACAATTTTTTTTTCTGTTGGACTTGTCACCTTACGAATTTAAGGTAAATTCATTTTTGGCAGTAAAACGTGCGATATGAATGACATGATATTGTGACATTTTTTAGTTCAGTATGCAAGCATTTACTTCACTGCGCAACTTTTGAAAAATTAACTAGACGTTTCCGAGTAGAATAGAATGAGGCAATAGAAACGAGCCGTTTGGCCCATTCTTAAGTTGTTACCCAAGTCCCATGCCGTCTAAACAGGAAGAGCGTTCCTGTTTAGACGGCATTAATCTATAGAGACCTCTTGAGGTACTGTTTGTATTTTCATATTAAATGTAGTACTTGCTGTGATACTTCTTGGTGATTTATATTTTTATATGTTGCTTCGAATTTTTAGGTCTAAGTAATGTCATATAGCATATCACAGATCGTGAGTGAACACACATGGCCTTTGTATTGGGGCTTGATTTCTATCAATTTCTGAGCTTGCTTTTTGCCTCCGTGTGATCTCAGCCCCACGTCGTCTGATTGACTTTGATGCCGTCTCTAACCCGGGATTTTTACTTCTCAAGTGTTGGTTGTTAATAAATAAGTTTATGGTATTTTGTTTGTATCAGGTTATCAGTGATTTAAACTATCTTCTCTTTCTCATCCCTGACTCTGTGCCCGTCTGCGTACAAGTCAGTAGCACTGACCAAAGAGCAGCAGCATCGTGGTCAGGTGCCAGTCTAACGCTTTAATTTACCAGACGGTCTTGAACTGGATACGAGCTGGTCACCTGCTCCTTCTTCTCTGCTGCCCCCTCTTTCTTGTATCCCTCTCCCCTTCTTGGCCTTCACTTCTCTCCTGATTTTTCGTAGACACTCAATGACTAAAACGGGAGACTTGAACCGGTAACTAAGCATTGCATTGCAATTGCTGTGTATGATTGTGGTGCGTGTGCATGACCGAAATGTGTGTGCGTGATTTAGGTGTTTGTTTGTGATAGATACCTTTACTTTAAATGGTATGGGACTTTGGTAGCAAGCCAAGAATGGACCAAACGACTGGTTTCTATTGCCACGTTCTGTTATTTTCAATTGGTATGAAACTACTGACCGATAACTTTGATTGACGTTTCTGCTTAATTCATGTGATTTACCTTTTGTACACATCATAGGTGCTGTCCTAAAAACATTATAAATTTCGAGAATGGATATTTAAGACTGCTTCGTTTCCCATTAGATGATATTGAAGTTTTTTCTAATGAAAATATGAATTGAGGTATTTAATCCGTAACTCCCCGCATAATCATCAGTGTGTGTATGCGTAATACCAAAAAACTAAGCCACAATACTTCCTTACAAGCATGTCTGGTTTTTTGAACATGAACGAGCCATTTTAAATAATTTATGAACCAAAAAGACAATTCTTATCATACTACTTTAAATTGTAATGCACATACACACTAACAAACACATTGTGGTGCATTCCTTCGTTGGGATGCAATGGTACTCACGGCAACCATTTAAATATTTATCAATACATATATTACTCCGTACATAGTTATGCTTAAAAATTTATTTTAAGTATCAGTACGTAGTTGTTTCTTGGATTGAATTTATAGTGCACAGAAACTTTTAGTACCGTCATAAATTCTACTATTGTATGGTGAAGAATAACTACGCAACATATTCATAAAATATCGCAAGACTTTTCTTCTCGCTCCTACACTTTCGTACAAGTACAAGGAGCGAAGCGAGTTGTTTGGGCTACTGTTCTTCATAACACGTCGTCTTGGTTTGTGCTCGTCGGACTCCTCAGCTTCTACTCTCTGCCGGTCATGTAGTAATGCTTTTTTCCAATGAATCGTCATTTGATTTCAAAATTGAAGCAGCTTTGTCTTATATTTGTCTTACTTATTCACATATTGTGTGAGTGCTCACTTTGAGACTCGATGCCGCTCCTGCATCTACTGTAACTTACTGTTAGTTTGTGTGTGTTCCACAGGAATCCACAGTGCGTGTTTATCCCTATAATATCCTCGTGTTGCTGTGGTTATGGTGTCGCTAGTTTAATCTGCTAGTTTATTTCACTAGGTTGCATTGGCTGTCATTACCATATTGCGTGTAGTAGATAAATACCAGAGACTTTTTTACTTCATTCAGCGCAGACTAGGCGTGTTATAAAATTAACGTTGTTGTGGTAATTCGTTAGTTTTAGAACGCCTTATTTTTCTAGATTTTTTCTATTGTTTAAGTTTATCGTAGATAAGAATAGCTCGAACGATTGTGAGGTGTGAAATTTCACATCTTTCGATCAAATTTTCTCTCCTATCTCTTCAATTCAATATCAAATCGATATCTCTTCAATGGAATGAGCAGTGCGGCTTGAGATATTTGTAGCATAGCACTATAAATCTTTTTCTGGTCAAATAATTGATAAAGAGCCGTGACAAGTTTCTACCGAGATGGGGTTGGAACGTTTCCGAACTGTCTGCCGTGATTGTGCCGTTATTTGACGGTGATGACTGACTTGCATGCGTACCATGGATATCAGTTATGCCTGCTTAACTGTTCTGCTGATGAACATCACCTTGCCTCTTCATACCCTCAGTTTCCCAACGAATTGGTGATATTTTTACGACGACTCTGCCATGTACAAATGCATGTAGAGAAAACGTGGGCAATGTTTTGCGTGAAAATTGTAAACATGATTGAATTGGAACTATTTGGTAAGTTTTTGATGGATGTTTGTTTGGTAGGATTCAAGTTTTAAGAGGTATCTCAAAATCAAAGGCGATTCTGTATGACCGCTGTAACTTATCCTTTTCACTAGTATTGAAACCAGAGAAATTTACGAGCTTGACGACGTAGTTCCAGTTTGGTGAATTCGCTCTCTTACTAGAAATGTCATGTACGCGGAAGCTTCGTTTTAATTAAAATATAAAATTTAAACAGGATTATGCAGTACAGAAATGTAGGATCATACTTTTGTAATTTATGTAATAATGTTATTTCAGGATAAAATATATCATATTTTACCATAAATAATTAACAGTAGACCAGATTTCTTTTTAAACATTAAATTTTTCTGCTATAATTATATTTTATTTTTATTTTGCCATAGTTAAAGGGGTCGTACAAAAATGAAATCTTTTAAAGGTGGTCGCGGGGGATAAAAGTTTGAAGACCACTGCAGTACTGCACGAGTACAGCCTTCACGGAAATAGCGACTATTCTATTTAGGAATATTTTCTAAAATGGTGTTGTGAAAAGATTGATCTCAAGTTCATGAAATGAGTTTTGTAAATGTTTGGATAGTCTAAAATGGACAACTTTCCTGTGTCGTTTCGTTATTCGGTTTTGCTTTAAGCATTTTAATGAATTTGTTTGCTCATCTACTAGCTCCAAATTCAAGGGTCTAAATCCACATCTAAATTTCGTAATCGTTATTGAACCTCTAACTTCTACCTGTCTAACCGCAATTCAAATGCTAGTAGCTAAATTCCATGAAATATAGACTGGTATAAACCCTCTCTATGATTCATAATTTGAAGTAACAGTCTCTCAGTGCGTCTACTTCGCTTGTCATCGAGGAGGGTTAGATTTGCATTCTGCATTCCGTTATAATTCTGCACGCCAGTACAGCTCAAACAACTCCTACGAGGTGCATTCGTTATAACACCTCTCATATTTTTTCTCAGGACTGGAAACAGATTGAAACATGCGGTTTGTTTTAAAAAACGCGTACGTTCTTTGTGACAGAGATGGCAGCACTGTATGCAGTGCGATTCCTTGTGGGTCTCCCACTAAATTTCTTTTGAAAGTCTTTTTAATCGCGTCACAAAAGTTCATAGATTTTGGTTAGAATGGATAAAAATGTGTGCTGCGTAGTGTCTCTTTTACGGTTAGTATGCTCCTAAAATTTGAAATTGAAATTTAAGAATATACGTTAAAAAATTTCTATCACTTCAGAGAAAGGGTACCGTGTTCCATTAGTGGTGTGGGAGCTACACCACTACGAGGTCCATTAGTGGTGTGGGAGCTACACCACTAACGTGTCTAATTCTGCTCGTTACTCTCCGTGACTCAGCTTCTCAGGCACAAGGAAAGATTGACTACGAAGTGATGAAAGAAAACTGAATAGATCTGACTTTGTGAAAGCATATGATGTAAAACGAAATTATTGACGAATGATGAAATACTGATAGCGATTTTACGAAGAATGCATTTTAAAATAACGGTGCGAAGAATGCTTAGGAATATTAGTGTGCTTGAATTAGGAGGTACTTGCAATTGCCCACTTGAAATTCTAGTTTGCTTTAATTTTGATCACTAGTTTGCATTACATAACAAGTTCCTTTCAGGGATACGTGACCCCAGTCTACCTGTGGCTTATATAGAGTACGGCAACATAATTTCCTTTTTTCATAACTTTTTGTAAGGCAAAAAAGGAAGTTATGGTGCCCCACCCTGTTTGATCGATGTCAAGGTCCAATTTTCGACTCTGTTCTTCACTGTCAGAGTGCCTGAAATTAATGTAACATTTATACGTAGAACCACATTACCGGACTTTTTTTTATCTGTTTAGTATGATTTGGATGTAGATAAACTTCTTTTTCCATTTTCAAAACTGATGAGTTTCACTAAGAAACGTCTTTTGGGAAATATTCATTGGTGAAATGGTTCTAATAACTCATTGATGATTGCACTTATCTACTTTAACATGAGCAATGCGATAAGTTGTTTATCTTGACAGCACTCAGAGCGCTGATGCATTTTACTCATTACCTGGATACGTGAGGTGATATGGAGCGCGACTTGGTTACCTGCTCTCAGTAGCTCGTGTGTCTTCGTCCAGGTAGGTAGTGTGGTGGCCTGTGCTCTGTGTGATCTTACTTGCACGCATTTATCTCGTCCCTTCCAAATGTCTGGTTTGTGTATTGTGTTAGGATTATTCATTTGAAACTAGCTTTGTGAGGCTAGTTGGGTTGACAAACAGAATAAAGGATCACTGTCATTTATCAATTTAATACTAAAGTATGCAAACAGGATTTTAGAATTTCAGTTATTAGCAATGTCACGCTAAAGATTTTACGAAGCATTTATGAAATACTCGTAAAGAAAGATAGTTTTAATTTTTTTGAATGTTCGAAGTGGAAGTTTGTTGCGAGTTTTATTCATTAAAAATTGTTTATTCAATTAATGTGTGTAAGCCCGTGAGTACAGTTGACCTTTTCAGAACAGATGTAGACTATATATATATAGTGTGCATTAAGTTCAAAGTTTTTTATCGCATCAGAATATTAATAACTGAACTTTCAAGATCAACCTCGATCAGTTGCCTAGAAGAAGTTTTTAACTGCAATGTGGCCCTCATTGCCTCTTCACCTCTTACTAACTCACTCTTACATTCTCATTCACACTCATTCCACAACCTGATAATTGAGTAATGATGAGCTTCCTTGCACTCACCCTAAACGCTATCACAGGATGGGATAATAATGTTACCTCAATACTCTCAATTTGAATACCAGTATAGTCTGATACATGTAGTATGAAAATCATACTCTTTAATTGGAAGACTGATTTAGAAATCACCTTCAGCCTGATATTTTAACTTGTGCGTATAAATACAAGCTACCTTGACTCAATGAATGAAGTGACTTGAATTTTCTTGTTAATATTTCTCTAATGCGGCGTACGATGCTTAATTGATGATAGCATAAATTTTGTAAATAATTTAGCGAAAGCGTTCTTCGGAAGCATCTTTGAAACTGTTATGAAAACATCTCCTTGTATTAGTATACTCCTCACTTTGGTTGAACATTTGTTAGAGAAGCGTAGTGTGGTCTTCGTAGCTGGTCCATAGCGAGCACGCTTCTGTAGCTGTGATACAGAGAACGCTATTTGTATACTTCCATGATGTGTTTATATGGGTGTCGACTTTTGCGTCACCTATCGCAAGTAGCAGCTCTTACCCAAATGGACGTGATTGCTCTATCTTTGCTTTTAAATACAGGGTGACCCTTAAGTAAAGTATCTTTTTAAAATTACTAGTGCAATGCCCGTTAATAATTGCTTTTATTCTAGTGAAAGCTAAAATTCACTCTTTCTATGATAGTTCACAGGTACCTAAACTAAGTGCAATGCTGCTTCTATTCAGCATTGCTTCGTCTTGCTATTTCGCGTTGTTCGTCCGATAGTCTTCGACGTCTTTCTTGCTGTCGAAGTCTTGCTGCTTCTCTCTTACGGTTGAACACGTTCCTATCCATGTTAGCCTTTTTTGCCGGAATTTTATTCTGAAATATCCTCTATTATCTCTTTGAAGCTTTTCAAGAGAATCACAATTCCGAAAACAGTTACTCAATTTACAAAATCTTTGGCCTTATACTAAGTGGTAACCAGGTTACTGGTCAAACTAATTTAAAACATTTCTTTTCGCATTATCAATTAAAAATATCAAAACATCATGATGAATTTCAACGGAAAAAGGTCCAAAGAAAATTTTCATTTGTAAAATGAACCGATTGTGTATTCTGGATACCATAATGCAAGTGAAAGGGAATTAAATTGCCACAGAAAAATAATGGAATAGAATTTCTTGCATTTCTTAAGCTGTATCCATGTAGCTATCAAAGCTATCGATTAGAAAAGTGTGACACATGGACAGACAGTTAGACGGATGGAGGGACGGACGTACGCGGCTCGTATTATAGTATAGATTATAGCTATAAAACTAAAAATGGTAAAGAGATTTGGTTAATTCAGAATGAATGAGGAGATTTTAAGGTTTTATACCAGCGTATCAAGTCTCCCGACAATCACGACATATTGCCCAAAAAATTCATAAAATCCACCCCTCAAAATGAACCGGTACGCAGTGGAACAACGAGCAAAAATAGTGGAACTTTACTTCCGAAGTAATTGTTCGGTTACTGCAGTTCAGAGGAATTACAGGAATATTGATGTATTGAATTTGAGACTAAATGTGCCTCATCAGTCATTATTAAATTCTTTACAAAGTTTTCATTTTCTGCAAGCTGCAGAAATCTATTAGCAAAATCTAATCGCTTTTGATAGTCCGTAGGATGGAGTTCTTGAGTTAATTGAATTTTATATGGATGGCACTTTAGATCTTTTACCAAAATACGTTGCTGTGAGGTACGCGACATTCTCAGTTGAATTGAACGTCTCCTAGTTGACGTTTTGGGCCGATCAGCAACACTCGTTGCAACAAGCTGAATTGAAGCACCAGTTCGTATGGTCCTTGACCTGCCACAACGTTGTCTGTCAGCTGTTGTCCCAGTTTCTCTAAATTTCAATACCAGTTTTTTATGCTCTTCTTCGAAGGACTTCTTTCAATACCATCAATATTCCTGTCATTCCTCTGAACTGCAGTAATCGAACAATTACATCGGAAGTAAAGTTCCACTATTTTTGCTCGTTCCATTGCGTAGCGATTCATTTTGGAGGGTGGATTTTATGAATTTTCTGGGCAATATGTTGTGATTGTCGGTGGACTTGATACGCTGGTAGAAAACTTTGAAATCTCCTCATTCATTTTGAATTAACTAAATCTCTCTAGCATTTGTAGTTTTATAGCTATAATAGTTTTAAAAAGGTATCTTACTTGTGGGCCACCCTGTATTTGACGAGATAATCTTGAAAGTATTGTTCATTAGTGAATAAAAATTTGAACCACACTGATCTTTAATTAAAACACAGATTCATAAATCACGTTCAGCCTTATTAAATCTTTTTATCTTAGTTCTCTGTGCTTAGATTTTCTGAGGAGGCGGAAATTCTTAACGAAACACGAGTCAGATGCGAAAGTTCGAAAAGTTGTCTTGGATATTTTATACTATGTTCATTTTTATATCTTGGAATGAAAATGTTTTTTTTTTATACTGGAATGATTTGAATATACGCCCCAAATTTTAAAGTAATGTTCCATTATCTCTGTATTATCTCTATTGTATCTTCCCCGTTAATTGCCTGCATTAAGCGTCCATGGCACCTCCCTGTTCATCTGAAGCTAAGACGCTTGACTCGTTCATTTTTAAGTTCTTTGCTTCTAGTAACTTGAAGTTATTGGCATTGCGGGACCTGCAATGAATACCTACAAGTCCGTATTCATAATGAACTGTTCCTTCGCCGATGCTTGTATGGTTAGGACATGTTCAATGTATGTCTTCCCTACTGTTGTTAGCTCCTAGCAGCAGTCTGAACCATATCAATATATGATACATTCTCTTCTATTGCTCCTTAGCATCTAATCACAATCAATATTAATACGTAAAAAGTGCAAGTTTATGGCTCTATTAACGGGCACTTTCAACTTGTAAATTAGCAGTAATTGTCAGGTTTACGAGCGCATACCAATGCTTGCATCTCTCACTCCACAGGGCAAGGCACACTTGAGTGTCCGTGAACTTTTCTAGCTGATCTTCCGACCTGTCGTTCCATGCTGTGATTTATGACCATAAAAGGAACGGTCAAATTGACACGATACTTCTCGTTGGCCTGAAGGCGTTAAGTTCTGTATTAACTTCCCGTTAAATGGGTTTCGTTAAATGGGTCCCACGTTAAATGGGTTTTGTTATCATACTCCTTGATTCTCTTCACGCGCAATTTTTGACATGATGTTCTGTGTAACGAACAGATCTTGTACGTAAACATTAAAGCGTTATGTATTAAGGCATAGATTGTGGGAAATTTTTCTGACTATTCAGTATTTTTCAAAGTGGGAAGAACTCTCACGTTCCAAGCACATCAATTGTTGAGTAAGCTACTCATGTTATGTTCTCTGTTGTGTTACTGGATTCTGCTGTTAGAAGTGACGGGCCATAAACAGACCAAACAATGTCAAGTTGACATTGGTAACTATAATCATACGGTACCAAGCGCTGCTTTTTAAAAACGTCAGGAAACAACTTTTAAAGTTTGGTCACTTTGAAACCCGTGTTTCTCAGAGAGTCACTTCAACTTACATTAATTTTCACTCACTTTACGACTATCTTTCTGTAGCCACGACTTGCTCTCCAGACGGGAAGGTTTAAGGACGACAGTGGTATACATAACTCGTTTTCGCTACTTATGGCTCTTGGTACCGTTGTCTGCTGCCTTTCGCTTTAATGAAAACATTGGAATTCTTCGAGTGCGAATGTAAAACTGCAAAAATCGGGGATTTGGCACTTGAAGGTCATGGAATTATTATGGCTTGGAGGAAGGTACATGATATGGTATTGATATAGTATATATTATACGTATTGTATCTTATATACTTCACCTCATGTGTATTTCCTATTTTTTTCTGAGTAGATGTCATGTTGTTAGCGCTAATTTTTATCGTTTGCAGGTAGTTCGTAGTGTTCAAATTCATGTTTACAAGAATACAAATTTTTAGGGTTATAGGATTTCAAGTGATCGTTTACGAACTATTCCAGATTCCGGTTTATATTCCTTAACCTAACTAAAAACCACGCTTTCCAAAATTTTAGTGTCTTCAAAGGTTCAGAACGGAATGTATGAGCGGTGTATCTGTTCTTATAATGTGGGTGACTAAAACATATTTGTCTTATTAAAATGTTAGGGTTTTTCTATGAAATCTCGATAAACCGAATGAGGGGAAAAGAACAAACAATATAGTTAGAACGAGGAAAAACAGAGGTATCAATAAGAAAGTGCGGGAGTGAAGAGCTGGGTGAATTCTGCATCGAGGAAAAAACGTAGACGAAACGATAAGAGAAAATTCTTCATTGAGGGAACAGTTTCTCCTTGATGGCCAAGATTACTGATAAGAATGTTTGCTTTGATGTATACAGTTTTTCTTTGTTATCGTTCCCCCAGTAGAAAGCTCGGTAAATGTGTCTTTAGAAGGCAAACATTTGTTCTGCTATCGCAATATCAGTTTGCCTGTTAATTTCATTGGAATACTAGATTCTTGTCGTGCTTCTGATTTCGATTCTCAATATTTTGAGCACTCTCATGCATGTGATATTCTTGTGTATTGTTTAAATTTTTGTAGAATAACATTTTGAGTTACGAATGTACGAATTGCTTCACTTCATAATAGTAGTTCTTTTTTGATTTACTTAAATTTAGGTATAAATATGTTATGATTTTGCATTAAATGTAAAACCTATGTGTTAATTATTCCAGTGTTAAAGGGAAAGACTAAAGTGTCGTTAATGTCAGGAATTCAGAATGCTGAGACGAATTGAGTTAAATCTTGGTGCTGCATTTTTATTAAAAATATTAGCGTAAACTTAATTGAGGGTATTTTTAGAATGGGAAATTTCTCGTGCGACTGATTTATTTATATCGTTGCTGTGAAAGAAAACCGATGAAAAAGCAAGTTTGAGTTCGAAGGGCTCTTCGAAAGAGACGGTAACGTAAGAACCAGAAATAACGGTCAAAAACTATTACTGAGAAACTTCAAGACATCTCAAGCTATGAACTTTTTTCCCGTTAAAATTGCCGCAACTTGGAACCAGCTGCCAAAAAACATAGTTTCTGCTGGCACTGTGAACACATTCAAAAATCGTCTCGATAAATTTTGGATTACGAACCCCCCCAGTACTACATCCTACTAACTATGTCCCTAACTCCTTAAGGTTAATGTATGATTGAGACAAATGCTCGTAACATAAACGCCTGTGCATGAGTGATATGTGTGCACACGACTAAATTGACTTACGTGGTTAAGGTGTACGTGCATGACTGATGGATTTACTTTAGACGGCATGAGACTTCGGTATTGAACCAAGAATGGGCCAAACGGCTCGTTCCTATTGCCTTATTCTATTCTATTCTATTCTATTCATTCCTGACACTTTGGTGGATAGCCACACTTCAAGAATGAGGTGAACGTGCCATTGCTCTGTCTACTTGAGCTGTAAACAGACGCTTTATTTTGCTTGTGTCATTGAATTATTAACTCAATAACTTTTACTCATATTTTCTGTTTAAGTAAAAGGGCTTTTGATAAATTTTCAGAAATAGGCCAAGTAATCACGGAGTACCTACCGCGCTTCTTGCGTGAACCTAATTGTTATTATTATTTTCTGATTGTCCCTTCATCGCTTGACATTTTTTCCCTCTTGGGGAAGCTGGTAATTGGTTTTTGATATAAAGTTATGGACGGAAATGTGAGAACTTCTTTCATGTGTGAACATCTGTATGTAGGAGATAGAGTGAGCTCTGTGTACGTGGCCGAATTTTCTCTTATAAAGTTGAAATGCGTTGAATTCTTTACCAAGATGCGGCCATGTGCGACTCATTTAGGAGTCCTTTAGGGCAGTGCCCTTCAAAGTGTGGGTTACGACCAAACAAACAAACAAACAACTTTATTTCCAATCAAGTACACAGTACATAGACATTAGTACATTGTTTTTTTTAAATTCTTAAGGTTAACATTCTTAGAGTAAGGATGATGGTGAGCTCCATGCGACGATCCTGGGATGTGTCCATGGGCGTGGAGTTAAGGGCTTACCGATAAGTGCGAGCTCACGGTGCGAAACGAGAAACAGCTCGTAGTCATTGCTGGGTTTCGAACCCGCTGTCTTTCTGTCCGAAGCAGAGACCTGATACCTAACACAGGCCGCAGACCACTCGACCACGGTGGCTGACCATTCAAAAGGGGTCCCGAGATGTAGGATCATACTTTTCTAATTTATGTAATAATGTTATTTCAGGATGAAATATATAATTTTTTACGATAAATAACTAACAGTAGATCCGATTTCTCTATAAACATTAAATTTTTCTGCTCTATTTATATTTTATTCTTGATTTTGCTAGAGTTAAAGAGCTCGGGGCGGATAAAAGTTTGAGACCACTGCTTTAGAGAATGAACTAGGAGAAAAAAACGTGTAAAGGTCTAGAAGCACTCATCTAGGGCGACCTTGATCTACCAAAAATGTGAGCTTACAGTGTGACCTTGTCCGTTGTTCTGAGCTCGGTTCCATGGTGTCTCGTAGCCACGCCCGTGGGTGGATGTTCGCCTTCATTATTTTATCCTGAAAATATTCGCCGGCTTTGCATTGTCGCTCTCGCATCTTCGACGACGACTCATGAATACTAATTTTGCAGCGCTTGCTGAATATACAGGGATTTCACACAATAATTGGAACATCTGCCAAATTCAATGAATTTTTATTTAAAACAACTGGTCCTCCTGCATATCGACTGGCAGCTTTGGTCCGTCTAGGAATTGATTTCATACCGCTTTAGAACTTCATTTATTGGAGTCTTGAGTCAGTCTTCCTGCAAAACCTACCCAATCTATTTGAGACGACATTGGAGGATAAGGATTTTAAACTAGTTTCTCCAAGGCGAACTTCAAGTACTCAATAATGAGATAGAAAAAGTCAGGGGCTACAGCATGTGTAGTAGCTCACTACTATGTTTTTTGACAATCCTGACCACACAAGCTGTGTGTATTGGAGCATAATCATCTTGGAAGATGCCCTCCACACACATAAACTTGTTCTGCAGTTGGAAAAAAAGCTGGTCTCGTCAAAGACTGTTATTTGTTTCTATTCGTCTGTCATCAGCCCATGAGATCTTTACGCCAATTCCGCTTCTTCTGAATGTTTCGTAGAGAAAGCTGAGGTTTCCTGATTGTCAAAATAGGAGTATTTGGCTTTATTGCGCTCATGGCGATCAGTTTTGGTGGAAATTGAGCTAGTCAGATGTTGATTCATCTCAGTATCCACTTCGAAGGCAACTGTCAGGGATTTTTCACTGTAAGACGTTTCATTACTCGTCAGTCTCTTTCAGTGAGCTTTGAAGTCCTGTCAGAATTACTCCTCCAACGGGAGAAGATTGAATTAAAGTTTTAGAGTAAAAATACATATTTGTCATAATTATTTCGTTCAATCTTTGCATGCTATCGTTACTCGACAATTTCCGTTCAATGAAAGTTATGAGAACGCAGTATCAGCGAAGTGATTTTTAAAGGATCCCTGGACTAATTATCGTTCCAGCGAATGGAGTTCCTGTTTTCGCTTTGAGGAAGGCCTTAGCATGCCTTACTACAATAACGGATGTTTTCCGTCTCGGAAAATCGCGTGCTTCATCTCCAGATATGGTCACTTGTGTGAATGGTAGTTGCGCCTCAAGTGCACAAGTTTCTTTTTGGTACTTAATAAAGGATTCGAATTGAATTAGAGTTGTAAAGTGGTGACCGCTTCAAGATTTCGCTAAGCCCGATTATTTTAACTTGCCAAGTGCGACTATTTCAGCCGATTTGTTTTAGTTCATTCACTGTGAATGAACTAAACATCTGATTAATGAAACATCTGATTAACTTGTGTAAATATTAAAATTCAACTGAGGCGGAAACGGAATTTTACTGAAATGCCTTTTACTGTTGTTCTCTTGAAGGGTGTAACTGTAAAATTTATGCATGATTTCTATAGACTGATATTGACGTGATATTTTAATGATCAACGCTGCCGTCTTTATGATATAAACAGGAGTTTTCCACGTCGGCTAGTGTACATAGAAGTTCAAATATTGTGGTCGATACCAAAGCACAGTTATAACGAGACGATGTTCATTGATGAGAATGAAAGTGGTTACACTACTCTCACTCAGTGGGTTGCACTTCAAGCGAATCCCATGCAGTGTATCTTGGGATTATACATTTTTGAGATGAGCGTACTGAGCTCTCTCAGAAATGTATATGCATGCTGTCTGTCCTCTTATGTACTTTATCGCAGTAACGTTCTTTGGTTGCATCCTTTGCTACTCGGCTGAATCAGCGACTCTTTTTACAGGATTTGATCCGCGTTTTGTAGTTGGACCTCATCATCAATTTCCAGTGCTCTCTGTCATTCATATTTGACGGAGGCATTTGTACCACAAATCTCTTCCACAAATGTTTCATTGATGTACATTTCATTTTTTCATTTGATCTTTTTTCTTTTGGGATACGCTTAACACTCCTTTCCAGTTGTGGAGGGCTGTGCTTTCGAGACAAAAAAGCATTACTCTTCTTGTATTCCGTGTCAGCAGCGAATATTTTCCTAATTTGAAGTTACCAAAAGAACTTGAATTAATCGTTTATTGAGTTCATTGACTAGAAACTCTATACAACTTGTATATGACAATAGCAATAAATACAAACAATATCGGTACACGCCACATGCGTTGTGCATTACAGTGTTTTGGACACAAGCGTGCCATGACATGTCTGTCTCTACGTAACCCTGCTCTGTTTACTCGTGCAGGTTTGTGTTTCATCGAAAGCCCTCGTCTTTGCCTTTTTCTATCATCTCCAGCCGCTACGCCAACACTGCTTTAGGTAAATATATGTTCAATCCAACTACGTATCAGGGTAATAATTAAATATGAGTAATAATTGCAACGGGTGTCCAGCTCATTCCAGATCCATTTCGCTATAGCCGATCCAGATTTATCTACTATGATACGCTAATTTTTTGTATTGTACGCAACGAACATGGTAAGGAAGTGATAAGATTAATCTGCTGAGCCTACATGTTTGTATTCATGACTTGTCGAGTCGAGTGTTGAGCCAACACCTGCCGAGACAAACCGCCCGTTCTTCTCTCCGAGGGTGCGAGTTCGTGACACTTTCTTTTGCAACGCTGTCCAACTTTTTTATGCATTTGATTCTGTGGACGAGCGTGCTTGCTTGGGTCCCGCTGGAAACAGGTCAGCTGGAAAGAGTGAAAGGAAGCGAGGTTTCCCTTCTGCAAGAGATGGGGCTGCGAGCTGCGTTGCAAGGATCTTGACCAAATGCCCTTATGGCACGGTTGCCAAGCGCCCTAAAAGATTATTCCGTTTTATATTGTTTCTTCTGTTGACTCGAACTTACCAGCATTGGTAATTTCTTCCAACTCAAAGGTATCGCATTCGTTTAGGATATAGTTGCGTGTCATTGTCATTTTAGTTTGTCTCGTTCTGATACGAATGTCAATATCTGGTAGTTCCTCTAATTACTCGATAATAAATAATCGGTCGGGAAAGTGAAGTTTTGAACGTTCTACTAACTATATCAAATGTCTCCAGTTTGCTTCAATAAAATCGATATAATATGCATGTGATAGAGGTAGGTCAAGCGATGGCAGCAACAGTGGTGATGGAGGACACATATCTGGAACCTCATGGTATTCTCCCTCGAGCAAACGCTGCTGTGCCAAACGGCAGCGACATCATCAGTCGAGTTTTCAGGCCATGTTGAATATTCATGCAATATTTCACGATATTAATATAGGTATTTGATATCTATTCAAATTACGGGTTCATTGAATTATACAGGGTTTGTCATAGAGGAGCTAAAACTCTCGCATGAATACAAAACGGAAAATTAATAGTAACAAGTGTGAGTTTGTTGAATGCATACCAGGGTATTGGATTATATTTGATTATGTTTTTCTATTTTCCTTTTAAAATTCCCTCTGGTCGGTAACAGTTGTACGCAGTCAGGAAATTAATTCTTTATCTTTGTTTCTTGTACATGTTTGAAAGTATAATTTATGACGTTAAAAATTTAATATACGAGTTAAATTTTGAGACTCTTTCCTTCTGCACCGTTTAAGATCAACGTAAAAAGTTGTGTGTACCAACTGTTTCCGATCAAAAGAAGTATTTAGTAAATTGAAGTGTTGCAAATATATTTCAAGTATCATTTTCTTCAGCGATTTGGTTGTAATTTAATTTTTGGTTGTAATTTCCGTTTCTTTTGTGAATTCCTTCGTTAATTTAAACTAAGTTGAGTTTTGAGTGAGACATGCCCTAGCGTGAATTAGGTTTGAACATCGCAGAAAACTCATCTCTGTGTTTAGCACAATTCTCTCTTTGATTTTTGTTTTAATTCTACCATTTTTTAATTCTTTGTTTTCCTGCACGTTACCTATGAATATGTTGAAAAAATTCTTTCTTTTTTTCTGTAAATTTTCATCTAAATTCGGCCATAAACATCACATTTACGAGCCTAGATGATTGTTAGCAGTAATTATACATGGAGTCTTTTTATGATGGTTTATCCGGTTAGCTTTTCATGCTCCGTGGATTTTGCTTAGCAATGCTAATGCTTGTGTAGTGCTGCTGTTTTCCATTAAGCCCCATTTCCATAAGAACTAATAATTGAGCTTACTTGCACTTGACCGTAGCTTGGAACTGTAAAACTGACTGAACTCTTTATTTGTACAATTTGTAGTAAGGAGGATCATGAAAAATATGAAAACAAATTTCTGGTGAAACATCAAGTGAACTTTTACATTTATTTAGCATGGTTTTCATTTGCTTGGCGTGGGTTAGGATTATCGCTTAGGTTAACGAGATCAGTGACCCCTGACGTACTTCGAATAAAAAAAGGTCATGAAGAAACTCTTTACATATCGAACTTATTTTTTAGCAGACGTTCAAGGAGTGGCCTATGCGGATTTTGTTACAACATGCTTTACTTATTTTTTATATGTTTTCTTGGACTTATTAGCATAGTTTATTTTTTACTGCAAGTTACACAATAATGAACTGAAGTCACCGAAAGTTAAATTTTCAGGACCTTTAAATTTTATATCAGCTTTATGCTTTATCACGAAACAATATTTTGTATTTATTTTAACCACCCGTTGCTTTTTTGCTTTTCACTGTTAAAGAATTTGATGTAAGGATTTTTAATGAAGCCATGCAACAAGTTAGTGTAGTGGGTTCACGATTGTGCAGCCATCCTCTCGACCTGGCCTTCAGACATGGTGAGCTTTGGTGTCGACCTGGCCAACCATTCTTATGAAATTGTTAGTTCTGCATCTGCTAATTTTTTCCAGGGGGAAAGGGTACCTGTTAACTTATAACTACACTCATGAATGTACATAACTTATTTCGAACGAAGTACAAGAATGCGATGGAGGTAATACAAAATGTACATAGTGAGGTATAGAATAATTCGATGAATAAATGTTTGGGGTTTAAGTTCGGGGAAGTAATGAGCAGCATTAACAGCAGTATAGAACAATAATGGAGTAGCAGTCGTGAGAGCACAACTGCTGTGTGTGCAGGGGGAGGGAGGGAGGGAGGGAGGGAGGGAGGGAGGGAGACGGTGTGCACACCACATGAGCTGTAGAGCCTTGACCTTTAGGTGCGTGGTTCGGGGGGGTCATCCTGAGTTCCCCCGCCTACCCCCGTGAGGGAGAGGGAAAGAGGGGTCTGTGGGGAGAGCAAGAGAAGGGTCTGTGGGGAGAGGAAGAGATCTATGGGGGCAGGAAGGGGTCTGTGGGGAGCGAGAGGGAAGAACCAGTGGAGGGTTTCTTAACCCCTGTTGCCTCTAAAGCAGGGGTCGGCTAACTTTTTTACCCGTCGACCCCTTCATAGGATATTTGTACTTACATCGACCCCCTCCATGCACACACACATACAAATAGGTGAAAAAAAAGTTAAACCATTATTGACATTTTTGATTACCAAAAATAAGGAGAAATGTTATAAACCAAACCAATCTTACGTTGTACCCTATACAATGTTTGAAGATATATATTAAGAGAAAGAGGCAGTCTTCACTGATATAAAGGACAAAAGAAACGAATAAAAGTTTACCTACCTATAGAGAATTTTGACTGTTTCGAAATCTAACAATACTTATCGTTGAAAAATTGATATGAACTTAATTATATAAAACAAATGTGCTACTTGACAATACTATTAACTGTCATGCAAATACGCAATATGCTTTTTATCAAAAAAGAATAATGAAAAATACATTAACTTACCTATTTATCAATAAACTCGATATTAATGAGATGGATGAGCTTGATGAGCGGCAGCAAGGCTATTGATATTTGGTATAAAATTGGTAAGCTTTAACCGTAAATCACCACGGTTTTCCAAGTTTAGTCTATTTCTCTGCTTTGTTAGAATCGCATTCGCATGGCTAAAACCAGCTTCAACCATATATATCCTTAATCGACCCCCTTCCGACCCCCATAAATTTATCGACCCCTTGAGTTCTGTCCTCGACCCCCAGGGGTCGATATCTACCACTTTGCCGACCCCTGGTCTAAAGTTTTCTATTGCTCTTCAGTGCGCCACCGTGGTGGAATGTACTAAACAAAAAATAGAAAAGAAAGAAAAATATTCGTTTTTTATTAAAGTTTTTTTTTTAAATGAAGCAAAGCTATGTTTTTTCAAAATTTTATCGTTAAAATTCTTTGGTCATAGATATTTTTATACCATTGGGAACAACTGGTCGTTAGTGGGTGTAAAAATAATCTGCATGATCCTGTTTCTGTGACCACTACAGCAGTGAGATAGAAGGTTTCATTTCGTAGGTGTTGTCGCTCTTTGCATGTCCTTGTCTAATGGTCAGTTTTCTACGATTAATTTCACCAGTACTGTGTCGTTCTGCCACCAGGAAACGGATTACATTTCATGACTCGCATTTAGCGTTAGCATCGGTCGTCGCGGCCATGTTCAATTGCCCGTACCTCGGGCAATCGGGCTGCATCAGTTATGTCAATTATGTAAAGAAATTAGTAAGATCCTGTAGTACTTTTGATTAGAAAGTTACTATGTTTTGTAAATTTACCTTTTTTTTTAGCTCTTCAGAGGTTAAAAAAGACAACCCTCGTAAATTACGTCTTGGTAAAATACTTTACTTCAGATCTGCTTTTGAATTGAAGTACTTTCTGATGTTGGTGTGCCAATGCATGCTCCAATTCAATGCTAATATTGAGTAAATACATAAGTCGCATTTTAGTGTGTAAAAGCTGTTGCAAAGCAAGCGTGTTCTAACAAAATGAGCTGAATATGTGCGTGTTGTAGATGTGTCTATATTATCCCATTCCCTTCTAGCGGTACCATTTGGTACCAGCTTATATCTCACGGAATAAAAGGAAATGTATTTTTTTCAGATCTTGGGTAGTTTAGGGGAGGGGGGACGACTACTCAAAATCTTTTTTTCTCGATAAAAACTACAAATACATCCTAATGACTATATAATTTCAATTTCCCCAAAATCATGAAACTTTCCGGAGGGGATGGGTTATAGTAGGCATCATATAGGCTTCCAATTCCGAGACCAGGTAAAATTTTCATCAGGAATATCTTTTATTTGAAGATATTAATTCATACGTCCGCTTTTTCGTCACCGATTACAATGGCGTGTGAGCGACCATTAGAAGATTGTGCGTGATGTTGGTCTTTTTGTAGTTTTTTTAATGCTAACCCACACAAATTCATGGTACATATTCAGGACAGGTGTGAGTCACTGAGACCAGTGAACGATGGATCACAGGTGTCCAAAGACTAGATGACTTTCATTCAAATACTAATTGCAAATCATTTCAATACTAGATAATTCCCGTGGAAATTCCATGACTGAGATTTTATTAATTTAAAATTATTAGAATGACGAATGTATTACCGATTTACGATCAATTATCATTTTAAGTGAATATATTCCATAAACATATACAGAACTTCCATTCTGTATCTTATGGACCGATAACATGGCCGTGTAGAAGAAGAGTAATAACGAGGGAAAATGACGTATTTTATAATAATCCGGAGCCTTTAGATTATACGCAATACAATGCGTATAATCTAAATACTAAGAATGACCGTCTTGTGTTTATATATATATATATATATATATATATATATATATATATATATATATTTATTTTGTTTATATCTTTCGTGTCACTTTCAAAAAAATCAGAGAGATCCAGAGCCTTATATACTCGAGTCCGTATCGTGGATACCGAGTTCAGTGCACGGGTACAGCGATTAAAGAAACTGATGTTCATGGAAATTTGGTAGATGATTTGTTTTTCACTAGGAATGTTGTCATTAAATAAATACTCTATTATGTAAAATACTCGGTATATAAAACTAAATACAGGGTGTCTCAAAAAAAATGTAAATGGAACGCACCCTTGGTGTGCGTTATCAGCGTTGTCTGGACAATAATGGTCATCAATTCGAACATTTGCGAACATGATTCTTTAATCACATTTGTCTTCTGTATTCGAAGCTATTCTATTTCACTGTATGTTCATAAATAAAGGATCTCGTCGTTCGAAGTGTGAGTACATTTTTTTTTGAAACACCCTGTATATTGCATTGCGTTCTTATATGTAATTTTATTTAATGTCTTTCCAACAGTATTTGCCATCATTTTTGATGGCACGGGTACAATAGCACATGTATGTCCGTTCTGATTTCAGTTCAATAATTTTTCTTCAGTAATTGATAGGAAGTAATGGGACGGACACACACAGATAGAGAGCGAGAGATATCTAGAGACACAGATGGAGATACACTCTATTATGTAGATAAACCTGCCCAAATGCACGGCCTATTCAAAGCAGGTGTGAGTCAGTGAGTTCCATGAGCGATTTGGATGCAAGTGTTCCGCCCACTGAGCTGTGCACTTGCATCACAGCTAACAGGCGAAGCAAGAGAGCGTCTGCTTCAGTGACCTGCTTCAGCGGCCTTCAAAAGTTCTTACTTGTTCTCGATGCGAGTCCACAGAGAACTTGTATGGTACACCTGCTGCCATTGCATATATTCCCATGCTTGATCATAGTAAGCACTTCATGTTTGTATTAGTAGTACATTATACGGCAGTTCAAGGATATCTGAACTTTCTGCCTTTTTGTCGTGTTTTTCTTGTGCGATAGTCACATTTTGATATTCATTCGTCATGTGCAGTGGATTTTATAGCCCTGCTACTGCTCAGGATTCTGTCTCCACATTTGCGTAGCATTCTGCTTTATTTGAACTCGTGAGAGGCATGCATGGGTAAATTATTTCGTAGATGCTGTGTTGCCTCAAATTCTTGTTATTCAGCTACTGTTGTAAGACAAATGATAACGCTACAGTTAAGTCATTCAGGACTTGCACACATGAAACATTTTACATTAAATGTTAGTCGTGTACTTCACTGTGAAATACTCATACTTAAGAAAAAATTATCTCTAGAGTCTAGACTCGATGAGGTCAATAACTGATTATTACGCGTTCATACTTCAAGTCTTCTCGTATGTTAGTGTTGAATGAGGTGTAGCTTATGATAAACATTAAAACCGGCTGTGCACTGTTGCTGTTTGCACACTGCAAATAATTTGTATTGGGAGCATCAGCTACGTTATCCCAACAGAAATGACTTGACATAAAAGTTTGAGCAATTCATGAAGGCAGCGCTAAATTAGGTAAGTTTGTAAGCTTCGTGTGTGTAACGATGCATAGGATGCATCACTTTAATGCATTTATACTGTAAGACTGCAACTGTAATTACTTGATCTATTTATTGAACGTTTTACTATTGCAAAGTACGGATAGTCTGGTGCTCCAATACCTTCGAATCTTGAACCTTAATCACCTTCAGTAATATTTATATCTCGTCTACTGTTTCTTGCCGTCTAGACTGAACTTGATAAGTTTATTTATAATCTTTTGAGTGCTTCTACAATGACTCAGCTTTAGTTGCGAATAATTCAGAGTAATTGGTGTAACAGAGCCGTTTCATAATTTGTCAAATTTTAGGCACGCATAGAAATCAGGACAGTTTACCTTAATACAGCTTTGTTAGGAAAAATACGACTCTCAACTATTAATGCGCTGCATTAGCTTATAAAAATGTCAATTCAATAAATTAAAAGATCTCAAAAAATGCAGATATGATAGTATTCAAAATCCGATAGATTTCACAATTTCTAGTAGAACCATTTGTTTTGGAGACGTTTGTCATGTCTCATCATAAACACGGTATCAATGATGTCAAATGTTTGTTTCTGACACTGATAGAAGGCAGTTTCAATTTACGAAGAAATGCGTCATTTCTAAGAGATTCTTGGAAAAAACTATGTTAATTAAAAGGGAAAATGTATGGTTCTTTTCTGCCTCATTAATAAAGTAGGAATACATGGCTCACTTTATTGAAAAGTCTTGGTTTCATCCGCGTATTTGTGATACTTTCAAAGAAAGATACTTTAACCTCACTGAGAAGGATCGATCAGCAGTGGAACTGGCCATCATGTAATCACTGATAACTGAGCAACATCTGATATTCCTGCTCGCCTGCCCCAAGATACGTATGATGACTGCATTTATCTGACACGATTTCTTTCACGAGCGGATCTCTTTGAAGGTTACATGAAACTCCGTGTGCCTGTTTCTTGCTAAGTATAAACTATTTGCTCTGTGATAACATCTTTCAGTGTTGTGATATTGTGACTTAGATGGTAATATGATCTCACGCGACAAGCGTAATTGACCCCCTTATGTTGCAGTTTCTTTCCTACTTCAAATGTAGCGTATTTAGTATTATATAGCCAAATTCATGTATGTGTGTGTATATATATATATATATATATATATATATATATATATATATATATATATATATATATATATATACATATTGGGTTAAAGTATGTTCAGTTCTAATAATAATAAGAGCAGTGTGTTCTGGTTCTGAATATCATAGTTGGAGGGAACAATTTGGCTGGATTTATCTTGTGCCCGCAAGCAGGTCTCGTCACATACCTATAAATAGATAGAAAGAATACTTTATGCATTCTATTTAAGATTTATATAATACTTACCTTTTCGTACCATCCAGTTCTTTTTAATTATTTCCAATTTTAGGTTGGAAACATTTCTGATAAATTTCCAGAATTGGAAGTGTTGAATTTCTTAGGCGTATCGTAGAATGTCCGGTATGGCAATTACGTATACGTGCGAGGTGTTTGAAAGATAGTCGAATTCATTACAACTGCCAGAAGTCAATCTCACATCGTTGTTGCCTACTGACAACTCGAAAATGTAGTATACTAACTGGCATTTTACGTAGTTGTGAGGCTTTTTCGAGAAATAAAAACAGAAAACGCTCTGATTATTTCGTTCTTCATTCTACAATGCCCGTGGAATTGCTAGTGTCTATGGTTATGTATGTTTATTATCATTAGCGGATTAGCGTAGCACTGTGGCGTCTGGATTGACCACATATTCGGAACATTCATCATACGTTCTTACTCTGTACGCATGTGATGCTCTGCTTTAAGTATTTCCGGTAGGTGCTGCACCTACATGGCATGCCACAGATGTGTTGAGTACTATGAAGCTGTGACCGTTCACATTTATTTGGATATCCTTTGTTCAGTTTCATTATTGTTGTGTACGACATCCTTTATGTTCAATAGGGTTACTTTCTGATTCATAAATAAGCTGATATCCATTCTGACACAAAGTGTAACTACCACTATTCGCTCGCGCTTCTAACTTCTAATTGAAATTGAACTACGAGGTGCATTCAAATTATGGCGCTTAAGATATTTTTTCTCAGGACTGAAAGCAGGTAGAGACATGTGGTTTGTTTTGAAATATGCGTTCACTCGTTTTAAATGCGGGAAAGAGATGCAGCACTGTACGGCTCACAGAACTGTCGTGGCAGCGGCGAGAGTGAGGACTATTTTTGATACTTAAGTGGCGTATGGCGTCTGTCTCTGTGCTTCCATTGAGCTGGCTGGCGATTCATTTCAGAATTGAAAAATGGCATGCATGTTTTATCCATTGTCACAACCAATGAAAAGAAAGTCCCATTCATGCCTTCATCACGCGTCAACATTGCCTGGCAACATTCCCCGCGCACAGCCTTGTGGTCGTCCGTCAGCTTTCGTAACACCCGCCTAGAGAACACTTTTCGTATTTTCAGGTTTTTATGCAGGATTGTGTGCACGGGTCCCACGTAAATGCCAACTTAGGAGACTATTTGTTCTATAATCATTTGGAGATCCTCCAAAACAACTTCACTCGCTAGATCATGTCGTCAGACCTACTGGTGCGAGGCCGACGTTCTATCTTATTTAAACAGTTGCACCAACAAACGCCGTTTTAAGTATCAATAAGAGTCCTTACTTTTGTCGCTGGAGCTAGAGCTCTGTGAGCCGTGCAGTAATACCATCTCTGTCCCGCATTCACAAGTGCATGCGTATTTTAAAACAAATCGCATTTTTATATTCGTTTCCACTTCTGAGAAAAAACATCGGAGATGTTATAACTTGAATGCACCTCATATTAGTTTGCAATTGGTGGTCATACTTTAAAACGCAACGCTCCCTCATTGAATCAGCTGTCTTCTATGACACTTTCCATTGCTAGAATATTTTCGAGAATTCCCAGCGTAGTCTGAGAGCGGGTTGTTGCACAAAATGTAACTACACATTCTGATTGTGCTCCGCCCTTCTGATGGTCAGAAAGCAGCAGCCACTGGTCGCTTTATCGCCACCGATTGCATACGCTGTGGCGGTTGCGATTGCTGCGTGCACTTTGTCACACGCCACTTAAAATTGTGCTACCACTGCAGGTTTGCTTCCCTGGTAGAGTGATCGTCGTCACTTTCATTACCATTAGTGTCGAGTTCATGTGCTTTTGATATTCAACAATGTAATGTTCTCTGCTGTTCACTTCTGTCGGGGGTAAAAATAGTGATAGCAAGCATTTGAAGAGAATGGTAGGCGTTTTGAGTTGCATCGAGAATATTTGTACCGTTATATGGAATGCATCGTAATTAGGGTACAGTGCGATAAATGTATTGTATCGCGCGTCCTGAACTCATGTTTGGAACTTTTTTGAGATTTAATAAGTTGTAACTTGAAATGTGGGTAAACGTTCCCTATTTTGCACAGAGGTTTTCAGTGTACCGTAATTTTTTATGGAGCGCTTTCAAAAATACAGGTATTGACATAGGAAACTAAATAAGTATCTGAACGAAAACGAGAAAAATATACATTCAGTAATATTGGCTGAACACGAATTAAAATATTTTTTCTATATATGTGCGTCTGAGTGTAAACTGTTTCTGTCCACTCTCTATGTGTTTCATGTATTTTTGGGGAACCGAATGGGTACCAACTTATCACTCCCCTCGACGGAGAGTACTTGAATACACACCTTATCACCTCAATTTTATTGTGTATTATTAAAAACACTTAAGAGCGTTGATCACTGCACATCCTCTCAGTGACAATATATGGGCAAGAAACAACAATATGCATTGCGTTTAACACGTTGACTCCGAAGTGGTACGTTTGTGTACCACTTAGGTTAGGTTCTATAATTTTTTCAGATCCTTCTAGTGACTATGCGTAGAAAGTGAAGTTTTACACCAATCAGGCAATCGGAGGCAACGTGTTAAGTGTAGACTGCTTTAGTAACAGCGTTGGGAGTTGAGGCCGGTCATCCTTGGCACATGCTCCGATGCGCCAATCCAGGGGTTCCCATTCTGGAGTACATGTACCCCTAGGGGTACATTTGCTTATCTAAAGGGGTACATTTAATGTTAGTTTATAGTTCCTAAAACTTATGTTTTATTGAAGATTCAGTAGAATTTCATTTTTATATTCGCTTTTCTGTCATAAGCATTCAGGAGTACATGCTCATCTGTCGAAATACGGAAGGGGTACAAGGTCAAAGAAAAGTTGGGAACCCCTGCGCTAACCACTGTGCTGCAGGACCCCAGGCCTGTCATAATTACTGCCCTTTATGTCACTCTTGTAGCAGCGTCAAGAGTTGAAGCATGTCATCCATGCTGCTCTTTATGTCACTCTTGTAGCAGCGTCAAGAGTCGAAGCATGTCATCCATGCTGCTCTTTATGTCGCTCTTGTAGCTGCGTTGAGTTGAAGCATCTCATCCATGCTGCTCTTTATGTCACTCTTGTAGCAGCGTTAAGAGTTGAAGCATGTCATCCATGCTGCTCTTTATGCCACTCTTGTAGCTGCGTCAAGAGTCGAAGCATGTCATCCATGCTGCTCTTTATGCCACTCTTGTAGCAGCGTCAAGAGTTGAAGCATGTCATCCATGCTGCTTTTTATGTCACTCTTGTAGCAGCGTCAAGAGTCGAAGCATGTCATCCATGCTGCTCTTTATGTCGCTCTTGTAGCAGCGTCAAGAGTTGAAGCATGTCATCCATGCTGCTCTTTATGTCGCTCTTGTAGCAGCGTCAAGAGTCGAAGCATGTCATCCATGCTGCTCTTTATGTCGCTCTTGTAGCAGCGTCAAGAGTTGAAGCATGTCATCCATGCTGCTCTTTATGTCGCTCTTGTAGCAGCGTCAAGAGTTGAAGCATGTCATCCATGCTGCTCTTTATGCAACGGCCTTCACACTCGCGAACTGGTTGATTGCGATGCAGGGCTGCTTCATATCCCACTTTAGTATGCAGTGTTACGCGTAGTTTCTTGCTGTACACCCACTCTCTCTCTTTCTCTCTCTGTGCTATCCTTAGCTCCACTTTCACTCTTCTGGCCCTTTTAGCCTTAAGTTTATATTGCTCCCTTTTTAAATCTCTCCTGAGTGCGCTGTGTGGATCTGAATTGAAACTTTCAGTGACATATAATTAATGCTCCAACTGCCTTTGTCGTAGTTCTAGTTCTCTGCTTAATTAACACGTACTTGCTACTTTTGTCCTGATGATTAACCTACTCATCGCTTTAAAACTTCCAACTGTTATATCCAGGCCAGACTCTAATCATTACTTGTACACCACATACATATTTTATGAACTTTCCTTCCAGTGACGGAGGTAACAGAAGACTCGCTTCGTTCCTCACTGTCTCGTTATTTTTCGACCTAACAAACAGACGAAATGTGCCGTAGAATATACATGTTAAATATTGCTTATGTCATGCTAGTTATGATATATTCATGGGTTTGCATATTCCAGGCGATGTATGAAGTATATGTATGAGGAGTGTTTATCACACTAGGAATTCATATACTCCATACATCGGCTGGAATATGCAAACCTATGAATATATCATAACTAGCATGACACTTAATCCTTTCACTGTGTGGCAGTTTATAGCGTACCGAGTATAATCATCTTCCATGAAATATTAACCAAGCCACAGTGCATTGGTCTCGTCGAGAAGCGGTTCTATTAACTGCTAGAGTGGGTCCATAAATGAACCCTCAATCAAGAACCCAAGGCCATCCATTCGTAATGTGACAATTATTTTGTTTTTACAATAAATGAACCATGAATAAATTAAGATTCGGTAATGGGACATATCTGTGTTTTGTTTTGTGCAGTGATTCCATGTTTACTGTTGATAGCATTCAGCATCAGTGTTGTAATATGTTGTAGTGTTCACGTGACCTTTCATGTATGTGTGAAAAAGATTACTCTACATCGTCCAGTAGAAGTGAAGCCAGGCTAATTTTTAAGTCGTTGACTGCGAACATTAGTTAAGTCCATTAGAGCTAGGAAAATTGGTACATATTTAGACGAACATTATGCACTCGACGCAAGTTAAAAATTTGGATATCTGTGCACCTTTAAAATTATCCTCTGCCTTCGGCCTTCCCTTGTCGGTCACTTTGCCGGTCTCTCATTTGTATTCAGAGACATGAAGCATTAAGTCCTGACAGCACAGCTGTAGAACATAAATTGCCCCCGTTACACTCACTCACTCGACAATATGCTAGTTGTGTCAACAAGTGAAGTGTTAGTTGATCAATACAGTTACAACTTGGTTTTCACTCTTTTAGATTTGCATCCTGCATCAATGTCTGTGGAAGACGTGATCATTTCGCAACCTAGGTAGCCAAGAACTAAGCGACTCGATTTCACAGCAAATGTGCTTTTGAAATATTTTTTTACACAGAACATTTCATTTATAATAATGTAATTAGAACGTACTACTTGATAGTTCGGCTGCGTGTTGGTCAACTGGAGGTAGGTCACATGATTTTGACCTACCATCATAATTTTTTTTTTATTTTCATCATCATCACAAGGTTCAATTTGACATTAAGAACACTTCTCAGAAAGGTCACTGGAGGCTGTTGCTGTAATGTAGTCAAGAATTTGTATTAATTATGCTGCAAATAAGTTCACTTAGAGTAATGCAAGTTAAAGTGTTCTTTTCTGTATTTCTGTTCTTAGATATTTCTGGTAAAAACTAAGTGTTCTTAACATGATACAAGTGTACGCAATAGTATTTTTTTAACTTGCGCTGTCATATTCGTACCTAATTTTTTATAAAAATGAAAAGTAGAGGACGTACCTTGTTATGCTGGCCCACGATGAACATATGAACACTTGTTCAAATTATTTGTTCAGCTCCTGTGTGTCACGAGTTTTGACAACTGAATTAAAAATGTCAAAAGATGTGATTTATTTAGGAGTCTTCCGGCTATCATAATACTTGAATGTGTGAATTGGTGAATACTGTTAATTAGTATCGTACGTGGACAGCAGCGATGCCACTGTCTGAGGTCTTGTGTGTTGTTCGTCCTCGCTACTGAATTGAAATTTTGCCAAAAGGTGCCATTTATCTAGGAGTCTTGCGAGTGTTTCGAATCTTGGATGTGAATGTAAAAACAGTGTTTATCCGTTTCTAGTTTTCTACGTCAGTGGACGTGAATTTTTTTTTAATTACCACTGGTTTTTAATTGACGTTTTTCAAATAATTCAACTAACTTTCAAATAACCGGGTAAGTGGATTTTAAATGCTGTTTGCTTGTTTCTTATGTTTTTGTTGTTTTTAGGAAAAACGTTTTTTCTGATTTTTTTTTAACCACAGGAGAAACACTATGTGTATATTAATGTGACCACGAACAGGTTAACCCATTAATGCTAGATGGGAACATGCGTGCCTAGAGATAATCATTCCCTTTAGCCTCATTTCCTAAATGTTTCATTCAAAATTACGGTAAAATTACATAAAAAGAGTGGTATAATGAAATCACTGGTAATTTATGCAACATTTGGGACTAGTCTAAAAATAATTTGAGCGTTAAAGGGTTAATAATAATTTTGTACGTGTGCAGCAGCGATGTTCCCTCCGTCTGAGCTAGTGAGCCGCCTGCAGCAGCACGGCCAGGAACATCTCTTGGAGCACCTCGACAAGCTCCAACCATGCCAGGCCAAGCGCTTCCTCAGTGAGCTTAATGAGTGAGTGCAGCTCGCTTCTGCGTCTTAATTCCACTATATAATAATGCAGTTTGTTGCTTGCTTGCTTGGTCCGTTTCTCTAGCATGCTCATAAGTATTTAGATGGGAGAAAATTCGGTAGGGTATACATGTATTGTAAATATTATATTGCGGATACCAAAGGCACATCCTTCAACGTGGAAACTTCTTCACAAAGCCCGCGTCTACTGGTAAGTCAAATGAAAAAAAAATCAATAAAAAACACGTGAATTTTCACATGTGGGTATACTAGTTCAGTAATAATTTTCAGAGAAAATACCCAATGTGTGCAAAGATTTAGTGGAAGTAATAAGGTACGTGTTATTTCTTTTTGATAGTGGTGCATATTTTTGCCTGCCACCAAGGACAATAACAACTGTATTTTTGTGGCTGTTTTTTATATTCCTATGCATTAATTATGCCCGTATGGAGGTCTATAATTTATACCGTAGTGTTTGAAAGGATTATTAACCCTCAAACGACGATTATGTTTCACCCACTTCCACAATTTTGGTGAAATAAAACAAATTCAAAAAATTCTAATTAGCCTGATATACTGTATGGCTAATGGCATCATACGTATCTGAGTGTGCATAGAAAAACGTTGAAGTTGGAGGGGAAGAAAAAAAGACGGCTCATGTACAGGACGTAAAGAATTCATTTTGCTAACAAAACTTTTACACCGAGGCCTGTTCTGGAGTAGGGGTTCGTCAGATGTCTAAGAAAGGAGTGATTGCAATGCATTCTCATTTAATTTTTTATTGCAGCAGGCCTGTGAACGAAGTTCATCAGAGCTAACGATGCACCACAAGGAAAAATTTATTCAAATTCTTGATCCAGATTTTTGATCAGAATGAGTTGCACTCAGTCATGACAATGAACGTACCTCCTCAGTATTTACCTACAGAGAGAATTAGAAATTAGGTCTAAATGGTTTATTACCCATCGATGGTTTGTTTTCTTGGAGCTATTAAAAATGCTATGGTCAACGTGAGTTATCATTCATGAAGATTATTTTAGGCTCTGTCTGGGTTCAGCAACCTCAACTGGCATGTTTTCATCTCAGTTCATGGGGCCGCTGCCAAGTGTCACACATCGAACACTACGAAAAATTAAAAATATATCCATGTTTTACACTTTGTTGAAAGAATTATTTTTAACTGTATCATCCCGTGTGTGACGATTACTTGAAGTATCTGCGGAAGATACAAATGGAACTCATTTCCCAATAGTCGAAAAATGGTTCTTAAACTGGGTACAAAACATTTCAAGTTCACTTTTGCACTTTATATTTAATTCTTTACCGAGATATTCTATCTGTTAATTGAAAGGTTTGAAATCTGTTTATGGTAAATGGAATAAAATAGTAAGCAAAACAAAGTTAAGAAACGTTCGATTCTGTTAGACAACTGTGAAACTATTTGAGACTTATATAAATTCTGCCCATTATTTTACCTGAAAACATTAGCATTCGGTTTTTGATATAATATACTTGGATTTTCTGAAATTAGGGACATCAGATTTATATGAAATACAAACTAATGAGAGGGAATTCTCAGAACCTCAATCTCCAGTATTACTGAATTGTTTTTTGGTTCCAGAAGCACAGTCTTAATGTTGCAAATGGTCTTTGGTGCACCAGAAAGCAGGCAAGTCAAGCTTTGACGAGCAGAATTCTAGGCAGAAGCCCGAGTTCACTCAAAAGGATCGGCGGGTGTTCAAACATATCGTATTAAAACAACATATGAGGTATGAAAACAACATATGGTATGAAAACATGGTATTAAAACAACACATGGAGTTTGAAAACAACATATGGTATGAAAACATGGTATTAAAACAACACATGGAGTTTGAAAACAACATATGATACGAAAACATGGTATTAAAACAACACATGAAGTATAAAAACAACATGTATTAAAACAACTTGAGACTGCAGTGGCAAATACAACATGAGAGCTTGGCCAGTGCCTGCCTAAACTGTGTCAACTGACGCTGTTTGTTGTGAACTGCATGCATCTGAACGCAAGTGGAGAGGGAGGTGTTGCAATCCTTATATCCAAGGTTAAGATCACTAAAGAAGACTCGTAGCCCAAAAGATCAGGCTTGTCGATGGGTCAACATTGCTAAAAAAGCATGATATTTAAATCATTAAGGTCTACTAAAGTATCTCAAACGCTTGTACATCTGTACTGTCTCCCTCCTCACACAAGGATAGGTGACCTAACATCTGTACGGTTGTGCATGTTTATTCGAAAAATTTTCTATGCACTGACCTATAGACATCTGTCTTGTCATAAATTCTATGTTGAAAATTTAAGAAAATAGCAAGTAAACGGGAATACTGAACGTCACAAGTTATTTCAATGATATGTACACTATACGCTTGAAGGTATGTTGAGCCATGCCTAGTCTCTCTATTCCTCAGGCAACTATTTTAGTTAGTCTTGTCAGCAATTGCTGTATGCTGAAGCATACACCCGTCTCTCCCGTATTATATTTTATGCATCAGCTTCATGCTCCTGAATGAGCCATCCTTATACATATATACTTTAATGTTTCCATAAAAACAGTAATGGAAATGGTTTAATTTTCAGGTTGGATTTGGGCGAAGTATGTGGGTATTTCGAGCGCACGACAGCCTCACTCAACGAAGAGGATGGTCGTAAACTGGACGAGCGCATGCAGCCTATACCTGCCTCCCTGCACGGCGCAGTCACCCGCACTCCGCTCGAGGAAATCATGGCCTACGAGGAGAAGGGTCAGCCCTCATTATAATATTGTTTGTTATTGTCAATTACCCATAATATTTACCCTATTTGACGGCATACAGGACGCGCTTTTTTCCAAAAAATTTGGCTCAAAAAATTGCCCTGCGTTTTAACATCGTGAGTGAAGTTTGAGACTTCCCGTAGGCCTGGGCTAATCTTCTCTCTAACGCTCACTAACCCAGCTTACGCTCAGTACTTCGTCTTATATGCCGTCTTCGTCGTCGCGTCTTACATGCCGTCAAATACGGTACGATATCTTGTAACCAGATTCACAAGCACTGAAATAATGTTATAACTTTTCATTCGCTGAGTTTTACTTGCCTAATCAAAATCAGATTAGCTTTGGGATTTTAATTAAGCATATCGATTCACTGTCATTCATACGGACAGGTTCTGACATGCATCCAACCCAGTCAGGCTGACCATCAATGAAATACGGATCGAAAAGATTATGTTATTTGTAGTGAGATGATCTTTCACACTTTAAAAATTGGTTAATACTATTTAAGATATACGAGCAAATTCTTATGTGATAAAGGAGCGCAAGGTAAAAGAGATGTGTTCATGGAACATGCAAGAGTGTACATATACGTAGTGAAAAATGGTCGTTTGCTAATGATTATGTATAAGCATTGATGATATTGATTATAATCATTATTTCACGCGGCCTTGGATTAAGACTAATCTCTGATATTGCGTTAGTCGTTTAGAAGTATGGATGAAAAAGAGAGTTGTACCATGATATGGCAGGGGTAAGCCAGCAAGAGGTTGCGAGACCCGGCCGTAACTCCAACAACCCAGAAAGTACAAGACTCGTTATTGGACAATAGTGTTGAACAAACGCGTGAATGGTCTGACTCGCGTTCTGCTAGGAGCTGTAATTACTGTTATCTTTTCCAACAATCGTTGGTGTTATTGGAACGACGTTTAGTTAGGTGGCGGTTATAAGGAAAACTTTTAAAATTGTATCTCCTCATTCATATAACATAACATGACACGGTCCTCTTCTAACACGAGAAGTTCCGTGGTATATTCTTATTTATTGTCATCGGAGTCTGTCTAAGATATCTTCGAATGTTAACGATTGCTTCAAAGATTGGAATCAGTGGTGCTAAATAACTAACCGTCCACTTTTTGATGCACTTGTCATTTGAAATCAAATGTAAATTTGTGGTGTCGAATGCGCCTCTTTACTACCTCTGTGGATACCGTCGTTTGGTTATTCATAAGTGTGCGTTATTTTTTATATCTTTATAACATTTTTTATTGTTGCAGGCCTGCATGCTGTCAGTGAAGGTCAAGTCGCCGTGTTGCTGCTTGCTGGAGGACAGGGGACCAGGCTCGGGGTGTCATACCCTAAGGGCATGTACGATGTCGGCCTTCCTTCACACAAGACTTTATATCAGGTCCGTACGTTTATTGCGATCTGGCTTCGAGCTATACTTTCCCTGTTGAGAAATTGCTTTGTTGCAATTAAAAGCTGGTACAGTGAAATTTTACGCAACTGGCATGTACTTTTGTGCTACAATTAAAAGCTAGTACAGTGAAATTTTACGCGACTGGCTTGTACTTTTGTGTTACAATTAAAAGCTAGTACAGTGAAATTTTACGCGACTGGCTTGTACTTTTGTGTTACGATGCTTCTTTTGTGTACTTCTTGAGTTTTAATGGCCTTGTTTTGGTAAATCTGAGCATTTAAACTACTTACTTTGAATACAGCTCCTGAAAGCCACACTAATGCAGTCATACCACCATGCTTCATAATACTTCATTATGAATTTTTTTTGGAGAGCCTGATTCGCTAGCTTTTACCTTTTATGATTTTACTTATTCCTGACTCGTGTGTCTGGTATACTTGCAACTGCTGCTAAACTTGGTACCTTAACAAGGCCACAAGCATCGTAGGGTTGAGTTGAGAATGAACCATCGTACACAGCGTCATCTGAAAGAAATAGCTGCAGAAAGCATTGATTATGTCAAGGTTTTCTCAGCGCTGTACCATGATATATGTATCATATGTAGCATCATAGTGGTCGAGCAACTATGTGTATGTATGCCTACAGAACAAATATTCGGAAAGGTCATGAAGCCAATTATAGTAGTGTTGAATTTTAGACATCAGAAGAATGTCTCGTTATAATTGATAATACCCAAATGCTTTACCTCCGTATATTTAAATGAAAATGGTGTGCCTACCAGATCCAAGCGGAACGTTTGGTGAAGCTACAGGAGTTGGGAGCGTCAATGCATGGTAAGGAGGGAGCGATTCCGTGGTACATCATGACCTCTGAGCACACCAAGGAGCCCACCATGGAGTTTTTCGCCAAGCACGACTACTTTGGTCTCCAGAAGGACAACTTAGTGGTGTTCGAACAGGGCATGCTGCCGTGCTTCACCTTTGATGGTAAAATTATATTGGAAGCCCCCGGCAAGATCGCCAGAGCACCTGACGGCAACGGAGGTTTATACAGAGCTCTCAGGGTGAGTACTAGGACATTTTTGAACAGGATTGTTACTTGTTTTCCAAGTCTTGTCTGTTGAGCTTTAGTTTTTCAATGCAAGCACAATATATTTCTTTACATTGAAGCTGAACTTTTATTTTGTTATACTTATTTATTCGGCTTCCTTTTCAGGTTCCATTAAATTCGATTATTCAATGCATGCATGAAAAACTGGAAAGTTGCTTTATTCATTCAATCAAGGATTAAATGAAACTTGGAACTATCATGAAATATAATGATTCAATACTTGTTAAAGATATAGAAAGATGTTTAGTTTCAAAATTGCCTGTAATTTCATAAGGCATGGTTCAAGATTGGTTTTTATCGGTTAAGGTTGATGTTTCTCCATCGTCTTTCATTTTTCCTTGATACCGAAACACGAGCGTCAAGTTCATCTTTTATTCTCTGCCGGTTTGGTTTACTTATGGAAGAAGACACTTTAAACTTTATTCTTGAAAAAAACGTTTTTTTTTGTAGTCTCAGAAGATCTTGGAAGACATGGACCGGCGGGGAGTGAAGTACATTCACGTGTACTGTGTGGACAACATTCTAGTGAAGATGGCAGACCCGGTCTTCATGGGGTACTGCATGGACAAGCAGGCTGACTGTGGGGCGAAGGTCGTTGAGAAGGCTTTCCCTACGGAGGCAGTGGGTAAGTCTTGCGTTGCACTTTAATTGCTTATCAAAGATGAAGATCATTTGTAAAAACCTATACCATATCTGTGTAGGTTCTGTGTATGGAACGTGTTACGTTTATTGTTATGCTGAAAAGAGTCAACGTGTCGATGTATCTGTATTATTTTCGCGTGTGCTAACTGATATGGATTCAATTACTTTACCGAGATTGGAAGAGGAATGTTTAGGCATGAAATTATCATTATAATTGTTATTACTCTTTTTTACAAAAATATTTATCTGAACTGAAAGAACGTATTCATTGACCTGCCAGGAGTGGTGTGCAAAGTTGATGACGTGTACCAAGTGGTGGAGTACAGTGAAATCACCCTCAAAACGGCGCAGAAGCGTAACTCGGACGGCCGCCTGACCTTCTCTGCCGGCAACATCTGCAACCACTTCTTCACGCAGGAGTTCCTCAAGAACGTTGTCAAGTGAGTTGTACCCTAAACTACACAGATCCTATGAAATTCAATGGAAATATAATCCGATCATGATAATATACTTCATCGTTTTCCCGTAATTTACCAAAGATTGCTCATGTCTTCTTATGATAGTAATGATGCATCCCGATAGCTCTCCCCTAAGAAGAAGGAGGTATGGCTAATATTTTATGATGCTTTTTATGTCATTTATGGCAGCATTGTGAGGGTTCCGGCTGGTTCCCCCAGTATTAGGGATTATAATGTGTGATACAAAGCCCACTGAGCATTAGCTCACAGTGTGTACGGTTCTCCATGGAGTTGGTACGTGGTCTATTCGTTATACGTTTTATAGATCACTTTAGTTGTGCTACGAGCTTTAAATGATTAATTATAGAGGTAATGTAATTCATGCTTGTGAGATTTTGACCAAGATTTGTTAATAAATGTAGAATCATGCCTTTCGAGTGAAAATACATTAGGTGTAATGATTTGAGCAAGAATGACTTCTTGGGACTTCAATTTTCGATTGACTTCATCTGTGGGTTTTCTCGATTCGTTAGTGAAAGCAGTGCGACCTAATTATTATGAGCTTTTTAAGAATAACCTAAATCAGATTGTGTACTTATGAACCTATTCGCTGCTGGTTTTGAAATATTGAATTGTAATAATAAAATTATTTATTGAAAAAAATGGAAGCTAATTATATTTTTCCCCTCTCTCTGGTGCGTGCAGTCGGTGAGTACACGTGTACTTTTGTAACTCGCCACTTTGTGCTGAAGTGTACATTTACGGCCTGACAGTATTGTCCTCCTGAGCTGTGCGGTCTGAGGCCTCGGTTCTTGACCTAGTTTTGCTAACTTACCCGATTTTAAAATATTTGTTTTTGTATTTCCAATACGAAAAACACAGATTGTTTTCTTAACTAGAAATTAGAAGTTTTGCAGTCGATATTTTTACCTTGGGCTTGGATACTGCTACATGGCTGTTTTGCTGGTTTGTGTAACTTAGATAAATACGTAGTAAAGTGAATACTTAACACACAGTGTGAAATTTAAAAGTAATATTGTCATACTGCGTGATATTTAAAAAAAAATGTTAGCCGCATGCCAGTAGTTTTCAGTATCAGTTGTAAATTACGTATCACTTGCGACTTTGTAGTCGAAATATTAGGCTTAATTATCCAGAGAATTGTCAAATGTAAAGTTTAAGAGCTCATACAATATGGTCAAGAACCGTAGTCTTTTGTCACGCTTATGGCATGGATTATCGCATGGAAAGATATATTGGTTTCATGCGATGTTGACCATTTTATTTATCTACATATTTAGCTTAGTAGTTTGTTGGAGTTTTGTGGCCTTCGTGTGTGTAATGAGCGTTTCATATTTTTTGTAGTTCAAGTTGTGGTTTGATGTAGGCCTAAGTGCATGTTCCAGCCTGTCCAAATATTTGCCTTCTGTAGTTGCTGGAACTCTTGTAAGTTGAGTGAAATGACAGTATTTTAAAAGGGATGTACTAACTGACGTATTTCTTCTTTCATTGCTAAGTAGTTTACTAGTTTGACCGTTTATTAACAGCGTCTCCTGTGTTTAAGCTTTATAAGTTTTTTCTGTATTCTACGTTGTATGGAATGTTATCTCTTGCATCGTTTATAATGGCTATTCATTTGTAGAATTGTGTATTGTATAGCGTATTTAAATACGTCACTGTTCGTTACTGTAATTTGCATTAATATTGTACGTTTCCATTAGAGTATTTATTAAGGTTTTGAATCATTTTACTCATATATTTTTGTTGGTTTTGACGCTTAACCTGTGGATTACATGTAGTTTGTTATCCTTGTTGGCATGAAGTATTTACTTGTAGTATTGTCTTCAATGTCTCGGTTTCCTATATTTTCTTTCGTTAAATTGAGTGAGGAAAAACACTAAATTACACAGCATAAATTTCACGAGTCATTTTACCAAGATATGCAGACATTCTTTAATGATTTTCAAGTGTGTGCTTAAATTACTTGTTTTACTTTGTACAATAATTAAATGTAAATGGTTCGTGTTCATTCAGGTTCTTCAAATTCTTAGAAAAAAACGTGCCAAATGTGTTTCTCAGTTCTTCAATATTCTTTTCTTCAGTCTTATTCATGGGTCGTTTGAGAGAGAAAGAATGAAACTTTAGCATTAGGAAATATTCATGAGCAGTTTCTCTACAATAATTTTTGTTATTTATGACAAGTATATTCGGAGTGAACTAAAAATATTCTCACTGATACATTATACTTGTCAAGCCTTTCCTTGAACTCTGTTTCTTAAAATTTCACGGAACCTTCCAGTTTCTTGTTCTTGTAACATTTGTTACAAGTTGGTGTAAACCATTCGATGTTGACAGTCTCACGTAATTATTCATTTTCAACGATCACATTCTTAAGTTCTAGAAATCGATATTGTTTCTAGTGCCGCGTGTATTTTGGTTTTACAGCTCCATGTTCGCTAGGCAGGATTTTGATTACCTGCAAAAACTAATATTTTGTACATAGTTTATTACATAAAGTAAAATAGTAATAATTATTGTACATATTTTTCTTGTCGTTTGAATTGAAAGTTGTGTACTTAAAGCTACTCAAAGTGTATAAATATTCTGCGATTTTTCTTACAAACTTTCAAATAAAATGTTTGGGAAAGGATACGAGTTCACGAGTCCAAGATGTGTGTTGGTAAAAAAGAGTGACACTTTCCTGTCTAACATGTTGGTGTTTTTTCATGTGCATTAATTGTTGACATGTTTTACCAGCGATTATGAGGCGGGCATGCGGCACCATGTTGCCAAGAAGAAGATTCCTTTCTGTGGCCCTGACGGTCAAACCATCAAGCCCGAAAAGCCCAACGGCATCAAAATGGAAAAATTTGTTTTCGACGTGTTCCAGTTTTCAAGGTGAGCGTTGAGTGATGTCGTGGTTTATTGAACTATTTATTCTGAAAGATTCGTATTAGACTTATCTTTTAATTCTGATACTTTGCATGGGTGTCTCGATGCTGTGTATTTTTACTTAGTTCATGAATTGTGTTTAGTTTTATTGGTTAGTAAAGGCTTATCTAATGGGATTATTAACACTATTCAGAAACAATTTGGTGAAATATTGATCATTTTTCATAGATTATAATAGCTGGCCATACGTGTTTGCAGTAGAATTCAACAAGCGGAAAATGACCATCAGGTTTGTCTCAACTAATGTTATTTTCTACTAAACACGAGCTGAGTTGTGAAACCTTGCATTTCCTTAACTGGATGGACTTCATATTTCAGTGGTTTAGTATTAACAATACTATGCATGTTGACAGTAGTTTTAATCAAATGTAAATGAATTTCTTGATTCATTTCAAATTTGCTTCTCATACATTTAACAAGTATTTTGAATAGCTACTGATAGCAGTGATTGTGTGCAGCACGCTAGCTGTGTGGGAAGTGATCCGTGAGGACGAGTTTGCTCCTCTCAAGAACGGTGACGGCGCTGAGAAAGACACACCGAGTACGTGCAGGCACAGCCTCTACTCACTTCACCAGCGCTACCTTCTGCATGCCGGAGGCCAGCTGATTGACAGCCAGGGAGAGCTACTCCCTCTTATTCCTAGGTTAGTGTCTACTTGAAGTCTCACAATGAAGTATTCCTGAAGGTTAGAACGAAAGGTCATTGCCTCATGAAACGTTTTAAGTCAGTACCTGTTCAGTCGAGTAGACTCTAAACATTTTGTCATACATTTTTATTAATTGCTAGTATCAATTTACGGTATTGAAAAAAAGTTTTGTTCAAATTTGTTCACTACTTTTTGGGTAGCTAGTATTGAAGTACACCACTGATGCGTTTTTGGGAGTGTAGAAATGATTACTCGTTTAATTTCTATCATAGATTACTGTAGCCTTTACTCATCTGACAGAGACTTTTCCATACACTGACTAAAGTTACCTCTAGAGAGCTTACCTTGTATCTTAAATTTTTATTCAAGCGTTTCTTCTAAATACTATTTAGAGGCATGTTCTTCAAGTACTCTTTACGATCTATAGTTAAACAAATTGTTTAAATCCTGACTCGAGAGGCTGACCGTAAGATCTTTACATAACTTTAACTGATGTGCAGGATTTGAATGAATTTATGCGGCGGTTACTTGCATTTCAAAAATCCAACTCCCATCTAATTTTTTGCATGTTTTGCTGAAACCCTTGAGTACTGTTGGAGAAATATTAGTGATAGAATATAAGCGCGAAAACTCAATGTTTTCGACAACGCGCACTTAAAACTTCCACTGCTCCAGTAATTGAAATAAATATATAAGCCGTTAAATTATAACTTAGTTGCATAACGTCTGATAGTTGCATAACGTTTGATATTTCCCAATATTGAAGGTTTTAGGTTTTAAACACTAAAAAAACACAGACGTATTTCACCGTTCTTGATGAAGTAAGGAATCTGAATGGCGTTACAAAAATTTTGCTCAAGTACCATAATTTTGCAAAGTCTTTGCTTTTTCGATTATATTGCTCAATTTAAGTTTTTACTTTTAGTAATGACCTTGCCTTATTCTTTGCTTCTTGAACCTGTTTTTGTATCAGTTCACAATTCAACCTCCTGGAGCTTAATGATGTAATCTTCCCATGCATGTTACTAACATTTGTTACCTCGTATTTTCATTAGACTCAGAAAATTTCTATTTACTATGTTTTAGAAATCATATTTTTGAATGAATGCACCAAATGTTTCTTCTTCAAGCGCTGTAAGTCATATGAATGAAATGAAAACATTTAGGTAGCGTCTTCCACAACATCAACTCGTCTTCCACAAATGCTTATGATATTATGGTAACGCTTGAATTGTGTACTTGTTGTTAATTGAGTCAGTCTTAGTTGTTTGATTAGATGCAATGAATACTATTAAAGTAAAAGAATTATCAGTAGAAGTCATTTGATAACTAACGACTGAAAGTGAATAAAATATTCCTATTGTTCTCTCAAGAACTGAAAATGAGCTGAAATTGAATACCGATCATGCGGGAAATTTTTTTTAACGCGGGCTCATTTTGAACATTTAGCTTGTATGCGTTAGTGCAGACTCAAATTCTAAGTAGTAATAGTTTCAAGACCGTTTTCGTGTGACGTTTTATTGCTCTGTTAACGCAATCACAGCGCAGCTTTGTCCATAGCAGAGTTAAAGCATCTCGAGCTACGTAGCGTGAAGCAGTGTTCGAGACTTTGTACTGCATTGACTACTGTTTGATGTTTTCTTGACTAATTTGAAATTAAATAATTGTTGTCACAAGTGTGTTAGAAGAAAACACAGGTAAAGGAACTCATAAGTTTTGTGTCTCGTATTTTGAACGAAGCGTTCTTCTACCTCAGTTCGCGATTCATTTCGTGCATTTCGCCGAACAGCAAATACGCCCTGTGTATACTAGTGTGTATGAGTGTGTTGTCTGACAAGTGTCCCTCCTCCAGGAGCATCAGTTGCGATGACTCAGTGAACGGTACAAACGGAAGGTAATTTACTCTTTTTCTGTCACTCGCACTCGTGTCGCAGCTTTGACGGTCAAGACCGTGTGTGCTCCCAATATCTATTTCAAACGTGTTCTAATCAGCTAAGTAGTCTAATTCAGTTTACTAGTTTCTTATTTATCAGAAAATAATACATCAGAACTCGTTTTGATAGAAGACTCTTGGCAATTTCTTTGTAAAGAGATCCTGGAATCTAAATCTCATCTTGATTGAAATAAATGAAACGATATCTTCACTCTCTTTTTAAGCAAGACTCGCATAATACGACGCGCTTGCAGTTTTGCTCATTTGGTGGTGCGGTGGAAATCACTTACAAATTTTCCGTCAGAGCTGCGGCGTCCATTAGTGTGTTGTGTGAGAATCACAGATTTGTGGGCACTTACGATGCATTCTAAATCGCACTGTGTTGATACGGGGCTATGGTGACAACTTCCTGCAACATTCAAAAATTTATCAGATAGGCTGAGGCCTCTGTGAACTTCATCAGCTTGTGAGACATTCGGATTCAAAAATGGAAAAATGAGGTTTACATTCAGCAGGCGTATTATGAGTTCTCTTTTCACGTAACGATCGTTTTATTTTGACCAGATTCCTACCATTCAAGTAGCTCAATTATTGCTATTGATGCTTCATCATCTATGAGCCTTGGAGACAAATTGTACGGTGTTCAAAGTTTGCTACTCGAAGTATTGTATGTGTCTTTTTCTAATGCCCTTATTCCAAACTTCTAGGCTGACCAATTGAGCAGTTAAAATGCTGATTCTTTATCACGGTTTTTTAAGTTAAAGGTTTTCTAGACCCAATGTTTTTGTTGTGTCGCGCAGCGAATTTAGCATTAAAAATTCAAAGTCCATCTTCGTCAGATTCTGTTAGGTTACATATCTTTTGTTTTTAATAATTCTGTTGCTATCATGATGCATCATTTTGTCCAAGATACGGTCCTTCATATTGCTGTGGTGCTCGACATTTCTTTGTTCGTGTTCAACTGCGTACATATTATTCTTTCAGCAATTACGTACAATATTTGCAGCGTGATGATTAGGCATTATTGTCTTACATCCAGGTACTTCTAAATTGCCTAATATTTGAGCAATGTTGGTCCCCATGATCTCCCCGTCCAGTTTCTTTACAAATGTATTTGTTGACTCCCACCTCACCCTATTCCTCCCAGCCCTGCCCGTGCCCCAAAATGTTCAGAAAATGGATGCCTGGAGACAAATAATAACTCTACGTGAGTTTCGTTTCTGTTATTACCTCCCTGATAACGTGGGTGTATGCGGTGATTACTTCTATTTGGGCATCATTGCTGATGTCTAGCTTGTGCTGATAGGCACACCGCGCTTTGGTGGTGGTGCTACATTCATCAGTCACGGGCTAGGACTAACGTCCAATCATCATGCGCTGTTTTCATCATCGTAAAAACTTATTAAATGGAACATGTTTTGTCATCTCTATTGCGTCATGGATTAGTGCCGTTTTGATCTTGAAAAGCAATTTAGTGTTTGTTTTCGTCTTCTTCGCGGTTTCGACATCGGTACCTATTTTATTTTGTTTAATACCATTTGAGATCTGAGTATGCCTAAGTAGGCTACCTTGTCTGTGATTTTATTACTGAAAGTTCTACATTTCTACCTGAATGGGATTCTTCAATGATCTTGATTAATTTTTAACTAACTGGAGCTTTTCCTTTCCGATAAATTGCGATTTTAAGGTGGAGCTTGCTCCTCGTAGAAGCATTGCACGTAGTTCAGTTGTAAGACAACTGTGACACCCTGTGTAACAGTTTCCTCATGCTATTTACTTTCAAACATGCACCAGTTTCATGCATGTTCCCTTAGTCATTAAGTTGCAGATTTTTTCCATTGTCAAGTCTCATAACGTGTGAATTTTCTAACCCGTGAAATGGGTATTTTTATGAGTTTATCTCTGTACTACAAGTACAGTTCGTAATACAGTAGACGCCGCAAAACATGACCATTGGCAATTGTAATCGGCCGTTAAATATGCCCAATTTAGTGGGTCATATTTAGTCTATAAAATATCATAGAAAATATTTTTTCAAAAATTAGGGAAATATGACCAACCGCTAATTAAATTGTCCAAGCGTGGTCATATTCGGCGGAGTTTACTGAGTTACTTTTCTATGTACTTTTGCTTATTCTGATTCCTCACGCTTTTCCATAAATAATTTAATTTTTGCTTTGCTTCATGTCGCTTCTTTCGTATAAAAACTTAATTTATAAGCTTTAACTTAGTGTCATTTTTTGTAGAGAACTGGCGTCCAGCTAAGCTATCTATGACGAATTTTTCCAAGTTTCGCATTGTGCACTTGAATGATCGTCCTTTTTATTTTGTACTTTCTTACTGGACGATGGGTACAATTTTGCAGATATTCATCATTGGAAGTTCAATTATTAAATTTCTTTAACAAAAAAGTATTTAAACAGCTGCAGCATAAGTAGGGTTTGGATTCTTAGGCCCTGCATTTACAAGTAGAGCTTTTGTTGAAGTAATGAAACGCTGAGTGAGTGCTGTTACTTGTTATTCTCGGAAAACAAAGAACTGTTGATGCCTACAATACGAAGTCTGCAAAAATTACGATGTTTTTGATATCATTCAGTGAGTGTAAATCAATTTTCGTTCGTTGGATGGCTTCAATAGTTACTACGATAATCAAAGAAAATTATCGAGATGTACATGTCTACGAAGTGCAGTTCTTGAAAATGGAGTGTTCAGAAAGATATATAGAGTGGGTCGTAAATTCTGTTACAAAACAAAAATAATTTTTTAATTGAGGTCTGACTTCAACTAATAGTAAGTAATGCTTCCATTTTGCCCTCACTACTTTGCGAAGTCTTTTGAGAAAGTCTTTAAAGGCTGCACGAACTACGTTTAAGGGTACTTTCACCACATCTATTCAATTTTGACTTTAGAACTTTGATACTCTGGCAAGAAGTAGAACAGACTTTATTTTGACAATTAATTTAATAAAATTTTATATTGGGTAATAGTTGCGAAATAATTATTGAAATTGATTTGAAAACATAGCACGAATTAGGCCCCAACTTGTACCTTTGGTTGGAAAATTTAGCCTTTCTCAAAGAAACTTTTCGTGGAAGTTTTAGAAATTTTGATCCCGTTTTAATTTCTCTAGAGTAGACTACTTGCTAATCAAGTGCCTTGTAGTAAAATGTGTAGTGAAAAAACTATTATTCACACGTTGAATCAGCTTACAAGACTTTAAAATTAACTTCGGATGATTCGAAATTTTGTAGTATTCTAGGTACCTTATTTGTCCATTTTTTTTAAAGAAGCTTTATTCAGCATTTGTTAATAGAAACTATCGTCTCAACAGTTCGATGGTCATGATATAGGAAAATTAGAGCACGTGCGATTTCATATTGTAGAGGGCTGCCAACGTTATTCATTGCAATTAATACATCTATTCATCATTAATTTAGAAAAAAGTACGGTTGATTTCCCAAATCTCTACTCAAAGCTTTGACGGTTGCTCTATCAAGTTTTTAACAATTCTTTATTTGTGGATTCAGTCAGAAAGAGCTGAGTTGGGACGAGAACCCCGTGATAGTGGAGATCTCTCCCTTGGTGTCGTACGGAGGTGAGGGCCTCAAGCCCCTGGTGGAGAATAAGAAATTTACCTGCCCACTGCTGCTCAACGCCGACCGTCACAAGAATATCTCCTCGAAGCAGTGAACATTTTTCCCTAGAAGCTATCAGAATTATTTGTTTGCTCTAACACAATGGTGAGTGTGTGTGTGTTCTTGCATGTAAAACGTATGATACTCATCGATTTGTTATTCTCGCCATCAAACTTGGACTGACAACTAGTCTGCAATTCACATTTCTAAAAGTTTGTAACCTTTAATTGATGCGGATAGTCGATGCTTCCCGTTTCCCTCACAAATCGGCTAGGTTCCAGATCAGTGTGCACAGCCTGATGAAAAATTTGTTTTAAATAGTGTCTAGGTTTGGTTAAGCGTTTAAAATCAGCGTGATAATAATGTCAAATTGCTTGGTATTGTGATTCAACCCTGAAGAATTCTTTCATGTAGCACTTTAGGCAGCTATTGTGCTTTTTGTCCAGTATGCATTGCGTTACCAGAAGAAATAAAACCAAAAGCAGCAAACGACGGGACTGATTTTATATTTCGACTGTGATGATTGTTTAGTTGCGCAATATCCTAGAAAAAATAGTGTTAATTATTGTGGTAATTCCATTTACGTAATGTTGCAATCAGTTTCACCTTTAAGTTATTCATTGGATGTTATATCGTTTCAAATTGTAGCACCCAATAATTGTACACTTACGGAGATTTTTGGTGACTCTGATATGATTCTTTTCTCCTTCAGTCTTAGAGTAACTAGGCGTATTGTTTTTGTGTACATATATTTGAAAAATGTAGTGTCTATGGTAGCATATTGCGCCACATGTAACTGAACGTATTTGGGAATAATTTTTGAACATTGTGCTCAGATAGAAGTCGAGGGATGGGATACAAACAATTCTGTGAAGCAGTGCAAACTGATGATTTAGTTAGCAAACATATGATAGAGAACATAATTTCTGCAAGTTTGGCGTGAAAAAGTACCTGAACATTACAAATTTTGTACTTTTCGTAATGCTTTGCTTTGTGTATTTTTTACTCGAAATACTGCATGTCTTTTTTCTTTCATAGTTATTTTGAAGCAGCATTTCAGATGTGGAGCTGAGTGAAAAAATTAATATGGTTAACTCAATTAACTTGGAAGTGACAGTTTTGGACCTAGTAGTTCATAAGAGTAATTTTTCTTGAATGCCTGCTGCATATTTATGCTGTTGACATCTCGTATTCACAGATAGTTTGTCAGTATTACCAAGGGGACCATTTTTTACATACACCTCCTCATTTATAAAGTTTTGTTTTATTTCCAGGCCAAGTTCGTATTTACTTTCGTTCATTTTTAATAACTAGTTATGTATAGACATTTTTACAACTCGGCAATTTACATCTTCGGGACATCAATGTAATTGAGCGCCATTTTACACCATCATTCATGCTTCTTCATTTACCAGCAAATTAAAACGAAAGCCGCATGTTGTCATCGAATCCTAAATAAACGCTAAATTCATTTATGTTCATGATAGTTGCACCACCACAACATATACTGGCATGTTGTGCAGTGTGATACAAGCACATAGTACTACTTTTCCCTTCGTGTATGACTCACAACGAATGCTTTTAAACATATGCACTTTTATCTTCGTGTTTGAATCACAATATTAGACGGCGCAAAGTTTAAGTTGAGTACACAGCTCGTTCTTTCATAACATTTGTTTCGCTTTAACTCTGTAAGCTACTTGGAGACTTTCCAAAATATTTCTGAGTTCGTCTTGAAATTACTGCATGACCAGCGACCTTTAGTAGCTCTTCAATGAATTACAAAGTGAATATTGTTAGTCTAACGTTTCGTAGGGAAACTACTACCAAACTTCGATTATTGTGCGACAATTACCACGATTCCTCTAAAAAAATTACAGCCAAACACAACCTGACATCGGACCCTTACTTGGGAACCAACGAATCGCGCCAGAGATTTTTTTCACAAGCAAGTACATCAAATCTTGGGTATCGAAGTACACTCATACATCAATTCAACATCATTGCTGATTATCCATAGTTATTGATGTGACCGTACAGTTCTTATATCAACAATTACATTACAAAAGAAACAAACAATTGGGTCTTTTCAATGAAGCACACTATCCAGTCTGACAGTGTAAAATACATGTGGACTGTAAACATGCACTATGATACAGTAAATTCAACATTTTTGGTGCGGCCGTAAATTTTGTCCGTCGTTTCCGAAGTTTGTTAGAGTAAGATAAGTTGAACAGAAGTTAGTGTCAGCATCAATCTCCATATCGATTAATCCATTACTGATTATTATTAATGAATTACTATAGTCACTCTGCAGCCATTATAACATTGAAAGTTTTTGAAGTTGAGCATTGATTTCAATTTGAAGTAATTTAACATAGTAGCCTGTAGTACGAAGTATTAAAATTAATAAACATTCCCTAAGTTATATCAACGACGACGATAGTACAAGCATCAAAATGAATGACTCATACTGGGGTAACATACCGTGATTAGATGAATATTTTTATCTGCTGATCGGGAAAACCTTGAAAAAATACCTCGTCCTGGTAATGTTTGTGTAGTTCATTATCTGAAATAGAAAGGTCCGTCAAATTTCATTTGTTTTCGTTTACAAAACAATCTCAATCAGGAAGATGTATGTCAAGTTAACCTGTATAATTTAGTTAAACTTTTATTCTTACTGGCATCACCAGCTTGGTCGACTGGTGAGCGAATCTGCTTGCGAGCGGGAAAACCCGGGTTCGAATCCCGCTGCCAACATGGTTGACGCGGCTAGAAATACGGCATGGGACTTGGGTAAAACAACCGAATAATTATCGAAGTAATTATCCGACCCAAGAATGGGCCCGAAAGTTCGTTCCTATAGCCTCATCCTATTCTATTCTATTCTATTCTACTGTAATCATCACATGCTGGGAAACTAATTTACTGTCATAGGCACATCGTGTTAGTCGAGCGTCACTTCAACACTCAATGTGAATTGGAGTTTTAATTAATTGAGGCAATTACCACCCCTGAAATATTCTTCACATCAACACAACAAGAGATCTTCAAACAGAAACTCACGATTACGTTACTGGTCTACGGATTCTTACGCACAGTATGGCCCCTAGCAAGGCAACTTACTTTCTGTTTCTTGACACTTATGTTGTTAACTCAACGTGTGGCTAAAGATAAAGTTAGTTTATTCTACATACATCCTGCATTTTATATAACAAACAAAAATTACTCATCTGGTTACAATGATATGAATGATCACCTTTGTACGGAGATAGGACTGGTGCTTTCGGCTCAAATTGAACTTTGGTCTTGCATCTACCGAGCAATGGAAATTAAAATTATTTTGCGAGAAATTAACTGAATTCAGTACATATATGACAAATCACAAAATAGTTTTCTTACATCTATTAAAGACCAGCTCCTGAAATTTATTCAAGAGACCAATTTCCTATTAGCAATTTGTCGGAAACGTGAAAAGGGCGAGTGTATTCATCTGCAAATTCAATAAATTGAAGTGTCATAATATGACTGATATTACAGCAATAATACAGTGGAAATAAGGAGTATAAACAGTGCAGAAACAAAGCTCACCCTTTAACACTCGCCAACTGAGCATCTACTTGCCACTAAAGGTGAAGTAAAGACTTAATTATCCGAGCCCACACTGAAAAATATTGATGGAAACAAAACTGATGAGTTTTTACTAAATAATTCGAAAATTCTTCGCCGAAAGACATTTATAATGCTAGCGTTAGCTAAGTTAAATATTAGTAAAAAAAAACTTGGTAATCAACCCTGTAATGGCACTTCCACTGTCGTCGCTGAAGTTTTTTTTCGATATCCCGAAAAATTCGAGAGAAAAAATTTATCCATTGAACTTTTTGCTAACGTCATGTACATTTGTATCATAGTCAATAAATTTGCACAAAATCGCATTCAATATAATCATATCCATATCATCACAAAAAATAAATGGAAATTGTGATTTTTAGATACGATAACGGAATAATTTACATGAACAGAGTCGTTTTGTGTTGCCTATAATCGTTGCTTGAACTGTATACCAAATTTCATGACATTCTGAGACATAGACCGAAAAACTCGAAAAATGCTTTTTAACAAAAATCGAAAAAAATTAAATCAATAACTTCCATGATAATTGGGTGTATAAGCATGCATGGAACAAGAATATGTTGAAAACGTAAACAAATACCGAAGAATCACAGAATAATTGAAAAAATCCATAGCATCACAAAAGATAAATAAATGGAAATTGTGATTTTTAGATACGATAGCGGAACAATTTACACAAACAAGTAGTTTTGTGTTGTCTCCGATCGTTGCCTGAACTGTATACCAAGTTTCATGACATTCTGAGACATTGACCGAAAACTCAAAATTTCATAGAATAGAATAAGGCAATAGGAACGAGCCGTTTGGCCCATTCTTGGTTCAATACCGAAGTCCCATGCCGTCTGCCGTCGAAGTCTCATGCCGTCATTTTTTTCATGAATCGAAAAAAAATAAATCAATATCTATCATAACAGTTAGGTGTATAAGCACGCATGGAGCACGAATATTTTGAAAACGCAACTAGATACCGAAAAATAGCAGAATAATCGTCAGAAAATCCATAGCATCCTACACCCAAAATATGTTAATGAAAACTCACTTTTAGATACAATAACGGAACAATTAATAGGAACAGAGTCGTTTTATGTTGCCTACAATCGTTGCCTGAACTGTATACCAAGTTTTATGACATTCTGAGACATTGACCAAAATACTCGAAAAATTTCATAAGGGGATACCCTTTGCATTTTTTACGTAAATCCGAAAAATTTTTAATCAATAACTTTCATAATAGTTGGGTTTATAAGCATGCATGGAGCACGAATATGTGAAAAACTCAACTAAATACTAAAGAATTGAAAATAATTGCCATAATTACAGAGCATCATATCAGAGAAAGAGTAGATGGAAATGATGATTTCTAGATACGATAGCGGAACAATTTACACCAGGGGTTCCCAACCTTCCTCTGACCATGTAACCCTTCAGTATTTCGACAGATGTACATGTACCCCTGAAGGTTTATGACCGAAAGGTGAGTAGAAAAACAAAACTCCGCAATTTTCAATAGTACTTTTAGGTCTTAGGAACTATAAATTAACATTAAATGTACCCCTTTAGATAAGCAAATGTACCTCTCAGGGTACATGTAAACAAGGTTAGAAACCCCTGTCTTGAGGAAAGAAGTTTTGTTGCTACGCGTAGGAGTGTAGCGCGTTGTAATCCAGCAACGATCATACCTGAGATTTTCAACCCTTGACTCGCGTAAAATCAGGAATGCGCCACATTAAATGCCACAGAAATTATTATCTCTAGCCACAGAAAAAGTGTTTCAACAGTGGCAGTCATAGAAGAGGGGAACCATGAAGAACTTAAAGTACGTAGCACCAAAAACACTCGAGAAGGAATTTGGTCGTGTGATGAGCTGGCAGTCTTCTGCAAGAAAATGGGAAAAACACTGTCTACTTGATTATAAAAATACACAAAAACAAGCAGGCTGTTTTCGCATTTAATAACAATGGTACTCTACGAGTATAATTCTGCTATGTCTCCATGGTATCGCCTTGAGAGGCCGCTATACACGCGGTCGAAAAGAGCGTTTTGTCCTAGCCAGAAAGTTCAATGAAAAGAAATCGTACTCGAACAGCTTTTTGGCGGAACGTCCACTATTTTCCCTCCCCCCACTCACATACACACACACACACACACATATTGGAATAAAGAGAAGTGAGGATGATCTCACTACATAACTAAACCTGTAACAAATTTTCAGAAATGTCATTAAAACGCGTTGAAGCGCGAAGTGTCCACTGTGAAATAACGAATAAATTTTGGCAGTATATCTTTTTTGGTCGTGACTCGGTAACTCTACCTACTTTTGAGGAGCTCCTAAGCGTGTGAAGTCCGTCAGTTGCGTTGAAGGACAATGCCATACAGTGCATCTTCTTATCTATGAGAGACACACGAAATGAGAAAATTAGCTTTTTATAAATTTATTGCTAGATAAGAATGGTACAAACTTTTGCTTTCCCACCTCTGAGTTACGCACATAAATATGATAGCTGTAAAGAAAAACAAAAATATTAGCTAGCTACATTATTATTTCTTGTTTAGCCGCTGAAGCCGCAATCAAACGATCTCATCAGATTTTTTTAGATAGTTACATACATGTATGTTCAGTAATAGACAATTTTCAGCTAAAATTATTGAAATTATTAAATAATTTTCAAGTTCGCCGAGTTTCACGAACCAGTAGTAGACACGAGCAAATACTCGTGTTTTTGAGATATTGGTTACCCGTGAATGGCTGGAAGTCTCAATGTATTATACACGACAATATTAATTTCAACTTTCAGTACACGAATACGTTTTGCATGGGTTCCAACGATTTTCTGAACGTTTTCAGAAGGATGGAACACTGTACAAGAGTAACTATTAAAATTGTTTAATTGGAAGACCGTATTGGCTAATTTATTGCTACCTTAGTCGACCACTCTCCGAACTGTAATTTACTTTAAGTAAATATCAGAGAAAACGAACGGGCTGAAAATAGCAATATTTCAAAATTTTTAAGCGAATTCATCTTCAAAACGAGTAAATTCCGTCCATATGGTCAACTACGAAAAATAATTTTGTTTTAAATCCTAGTTTCGGAGTAATTTAATTTTTTATTACTATATCTCGGACAGAACAAATGAGGGGGAAGAGACATGAACATGAATGACAGTGCTCGAAAGAAAGAGTTCGTTGATATGACGAATAAGATATGAACTACCCCGATAGGCGGAAAGTAAAAATAAAAATATCTAATCCATTCACGAACTAAGACATACAGTGGATTTTTAGATCGCACCTATCAGCAAACACGGTCATCACATCACCTAAGACCCTAATGCATCATTGCTGTTCCATTACAACCACAAAGAGATGCAAAGTTCAATAACCAAAAGTACATGAAACCAAACTTAACCCTTTCGGTACTGACGGCATCTCTGGTAGCCGCAGTCATTTTTCGCCTATTAAGATGCAGAGCAACACGTGTGTCTGTGCAAACGCTGGTAGGGCAGTGCAAGCTACAGTTTGATCAGGACAATGCAGTGACCGTAAAACATCACAATGCATCTTTTTTAAAATTTGATGTTAAATATGTTGAAAAGGTTTTGATGTTCGCATCATGGTACCGAAAGGGTTAACGCAAAAGTAATAGACAATGTGTACCACATCGGTCAGTAATAGCACAAGCCACATAAACCAGTCTTCAAATTGGAATTAATTCTCAGAATTTGATTCAATTCTATGGGAATAGAACGAAATGGTGAACATCTCGTGAAGTACCAAAGAAGTACAATTACGAGGCTCGTGAGAAGCTCTGGCATGTTTTTGCATCACTCGCGTAGATAAATGCAAGGTCCGCCGTCAACGAAACTTGCGCGACAGACATCGACGAAAACTTCCGAAACACTCAAGTCTCAAAGCACATTAAAGAACAAATATGTCGACACTGTCTTTCTGAGCCAATAATTGAATTTTACTTAAAATATTCGAGCATCAAAGCGGTTAGATAATTGTCCGGTTCATTGAGTGCATTTCTGTTGACATCGACAAGGGGGAAATTATGAGTATCAATCAGCTCAAGAAAGGCCAGCTACAAAACAAACATCTTAACACATGCCCCAACAAAATACTGATAGGCAGAGATACTATCAAAGGCTATAAAGAATAGAACTCGCACTGATAAACGTAAAATTACAAAAACGTGTATTCTATGGCATATACATATATAGTATATCAAATTCAAACGAGTTTACACATGTTAGATACATTCATGGTAGAATTCTATGTCAATATCGCCAACAGCTACTTCCTACGGCAAACAAAAAGGCTTTTTCACAGCGGCAGGACAGTCATTCGAATCGTGTATCAGAACAGAAGGAAGGCCATATGCCTACATTTGAATCCTACTGAAAATCTTGATTGTTGTTTCCACAGTAAATACCTAGCGGACCGCCAGGGTACAACGTTCTGATAGTGCCACACTACTTCAAGCCTTCAGCAACATACACAATCAAGTTAATGTAATCACATCTACATCACACATAATTGCAGGTAAAGGAGTAAAGTGATATGAGAAAGAAGCAATAGTACGCTGAGAGGATGAAAGAGAACTAGGAGTCAATAGAAGTAGAACAATAGGCGTACAATAGAAGTAAATATGAGAAAATTTAAAGAAAGCGTAGTATGACAGCAATGGATTGGAGAAATTAATAATAGAGTGAATAGAAAGACAATGGAGGATGTCACAACAATGAAACTTATAGCACTCAAGGTAAAATATCACTAATAAAAGCATAGAGAATAAAAATGGGATATTGAAGCGTGAAGGGCATATATGAGTGCGAAAAGGATCTGACAGAAGCGACACTAAACTGTTTGTGTTTTGTAGGGACTTAGGGGCCAAGAGTAGCGTATTGTACATATGTTTCGAGAGAAACGTGGCATGAACAACACGGTTTAATAGGATGAGACATGGAAAAGTACTAAGAGCAGGTAAAATCAAAATTCTTCAATTGAGTATATTGTAGTGAGTTCATGACATGAAGGAAATGAATGAGAAGTGTTCTGCCAAGTTCCTTTAAAGAACGGAGCGTTCGGAATACCAATGTTAGAAAAGTTTCTAAAGTTAATGTGAATTTAAGCAACAAACATACGAGTACAGAGCGTGCGACAGGCCAGTTAATCTTTGGTGCAACCCAATTGAGGTCTGCTCTTCCTCTTTTGAGGACTCAAGGTTCTTTAGAGAAGAACATCTCGTAGTAAACTAGTGAGAGCTACTACGTTCTTCGTTGTAAGTCACAAAACGGGGTTCGCACTTAATAAGCCATTAATAAGATAATGGCCTAGCATTATGGTTTCTGCGAATGATTCGACTCTTCATCCGCCATCTGCTCATTAGCGACACGAGTAAGGAAATTGAATGTCAAGGCATTTCAGCTTCTTAAGTCGCGCCATCATGCTCTTGTATTAGTCAAGAAAGAACGCTGGTCAAGGCAATGGACAATGAGCTGCACCAGATTTGTTCTTCAGACAAATTTGACGAAAATAAAGATGCTTCAGCAAGAATGAAAGGACCATATTTAGTAAAAAAAAGTGGTACTGTAAACTGGAACAGCTTAAAGACATCCGTGTGAGAGGTCGCTTGTACGATAGTTGGGCTACCTTAATAGTAGAGAATTCAAATTCCAAACGGTCTTTGGAACAAGAGAGAAACCTGAAATGTCAAGTATCGACATATACTCGACACTTCCCGTGGAAATTCGACGGTTTAGATTTGACTAATTTGAACCGTGGCAATTCGACAAGAACTATCAAGTGATTCATAATAGTCCTTCAGCTTGAGCTATTGGGCCAGTAGGGATCATTTTAAAGCTTCCGTGGTGGTGGAGAAGAGATTTTTCAAAGCCCGAGACACGCTACGTACAGCAGCGAATAGCAACTACCTGAGTAACAAACTACACTAATGCTACTGGCTACATATAAACACAGACACTGAACACAGTGGAACCTCAAGCGTTTAGGATACATTTTGGAAAACAAATATTAGAATGCTTCAAGTTGATACAGGCAAATGAAATTTTCACTATTCAAGAAGTATTGTGATATTGAATGCTACTATCAGAATTCTGATGTCTAGTGCAAATAATTAAAGGCAAAATGAAAAATAGTAACGCACAAACATTTTGCGTTTAGGATACGCTTACTAAACACATTGCTAGTATTATGTAGCATTTCCCTTATTAACACTTTATTGAAGACGTTTTGTATAGCTTCCTACAAATTGACTACAGGTCCTTAGCCTAATTTTCGGAATTTTTTTTGACACAATTCCTTCAAGTTATCTAAATTAGTAGGACTTATTTTAATTAGTGTGTTTCAGCCCCCACTATAACCTTTCGATCGTACCAAGGTCTTGCGATTGACCGAACCGATGCAAAATCTGGATCCTGTTCTCAATAAACTAATTCTGTCCTAATTTATCGGCATGTTGCAATGTCTTGCTGGAAGATCCACCATGGGTTTACTTTCAATCAGTGTCGCTGGATAACTGATTGTTCGCCAAAAATATCTTTGTATTTGATGCCATTCGTTATATTCAATTGAATGCATTTTTCGATGCCTGATGAAGAAATAAAATCCCAAACCTGGTTGGATTCAATTCTCAATTTGACGGCAGGTATGGTATTATTCGGCATGTATGTTTCGCTTTTTTTTGGAAAAGTTAAAAAACTATACCGTGAATCACAGTATTAACCGAAAAAATTCAGATTTATGGAGTGATCTACTAATACTTGTTCTATCTGTGCTTACTGTAATCCCAATTGTAACCAGCACTCTAGTTTTCGGAGGGCATTCAGTGGGAGTTAATTCATTTTTTCTTATTTGCTGGACTAGTTCTTTCCGTACTTTATGAATAACACGGGGCCATTTCATACGCTGCTTACGCTTACGAGATTTCCATATGCATACAAAATTACCCACTGAAATTAAAGTTGATCCGAAAATTTTCTATGCCCGATACCATTTTCATAAAGTGCAACAATGCACCTCTGAAGATTTTGATTAATTCGCTTATTTTTCCGATAGTTATGGTATTTACATTGCGATTACAGTACTAGTTAGGATGAAATTTTTAGTTTCTTTGATGAGTATGCTTAGCATGTCGCTTCTAAAACATTTGAACATTTTTCGAGCATTCGAAAATGCATGAAACAAAATTAAAATCTCTAATAACGTATTTTAAACTTTTACATTGCCATTTTTAAATTTTTGCTTTTAATTTTTTTTTGCACACAGAATATCAGAATTTGATAGTTTCACTGAATTGATTGCACAATATTTAATAAGCAGGAAAAAACCTGATCAAAAACTATTAAAATTTGTGTTTTTATGATGTATCCCAAACGTACAAGACTCTCCTAGAAGTTTAGGATCAAAAACCTACCCACAAGCTAAGCGTGGGTCGAATAAAGCTACACACAACACTAATAACTAAAGTCAAACATATGTACCTATTCCTAACCTAAGGAAAAATTATGACTGCATACTAGACATGTCAAACTAAGCTAAATGCAATACTAGGGTCAAATTATGCTAAATGCAAGATCAGGGTCACATTATTCTATAAGCATAACTAGAGTCAAACAAATCTGTACTCTACACTAGGGTAAAGCTAATTCTAACTGATCTATACTAATTAAAATACGCACTCGAATCAAAGAAATCTAAATACTTAGTCAGGGCAATATTATTTAATTCTTCGTCTACGGTTGAACGCATTTACACACCACTCCCAAGTTTAACTAATCTACAGTTAACATCAGAGTAAATAAAATTTACACAATGAAGCTAGCGTGAAACGAATATACACGGTATGTCTAACAAGAGTGACATAATATATGAACTAGACCAGTCACACATACCACTAACTAGACTCGAGTCATATATACTACATATGTAATACCAACTTAAAAAATTTACAAGCCAGATCAGAACCTAACAAATCTACAAGTCAAACCAGAATCATGCCGAAAAGATAGACCAGCGGTAAATCTACGAGCTAGATCAAAGGCAAATCTACGAGCTACACCAAAGACAAGTCTACGAGCTACACCAAAGGCAAATTTACGAGCTACACCAAAGGCAAATCTACGAGCTACACCAAAGGCAAATCTACGAGCTACACCAAAGGCAAATGTATGAGCTACACCAAAGGCAAGTCTACGAGCTACACCAAAGGCAAATGTACTAGCTACACCTAAGTTAAATTTACGATATAGACTACTGTCAAAAAAATGTGCGAGCTAGAGTCACGTAATGTAAACTACAAGCCTACCCAGAGGCAGCTCAAGCAGTGATAGCAGTACGACAACAGCATTGAAACAAGACATACTGCTGCTGCACGCAGAGCTAATGATCCTCAGTTCTAGATGGCGAGCAGACGAGATCCGTTACCATGTAACATTTACAGAGAGGTAGAATTGCTACAAATCTCAATCCCATTTACCAACGTTTGAATTTCATCAAATTTCAAACGGTCTAAATAGTTGGTCGACATAACCGACGAAACTAAAGAATGTCAAGTTTGTTACATTATCAAGTACGACAGTTGGGACATACAGCACGGTTTATAAAATAATGATTGAGTCGTACCTTCAAGACAACATACCGTCATTTATGTTGAAAGACACGTGACGAACGTGACACGGCCTAGAATATTTACACAATATGCAGAACATGAAATAGAATTCCCGCTGACAAACCGACCATCGAAGTATAAAACATTTCACATTTAAATAAAAGCCCAAAATTAAAACAAGAAAGTACATATTATAGAAACAAGTCGCACAAAAATCCCTAAACAGATTCACAAAAACAGTTCATTTTAAAAATTCTACCAAAGAAGTAAACTCTTCAAGTTTCTTAGTGAATAAAGCCTAAGAAATGAAATCATACCTTTCTCAGGAACTTGCACACTGGCGCATAAAATCCGTGCTGGAAAGTTTTGGCGCAAGCAGCAATTAGAATCATACGCAATAGAAAAGCGTCAGTCACATCGCGCACACGACTTGATACCCATGATACTGTACTCTTAAGCGGCATATTAACAGCAACGACTTTCATAGATTTTATCAAAAAGATATCACAGATGTTTCATAAAACAGTCTCAGCATCAGCGAAAGCCAGAGAATTGTAACAAATCACCCTGCTGAAGAATTGACCAATAAAGTGAATTGAAAGCACTCAGGAGGAATTAACACATTTCATTGTTTTTTTGTGGCAGTGACTCATCAACTAAGTTTTTTGTACGCTTGACCTCGACAACATCAGAAGTTGTTACAAATGATCGATCAAGAGCGATTACAAATATAATTCATCTGCAATCATAACCAAAATACAAATGAATATTACCAAATGATGTTTAGAATAAAATTATCTCAATCTACAGGCAGGATACCAGTGCACACTGCACAGTCTATTCAACAAACAAGTTTCATCCAAGTTTTCATTTTACAAACGTCATTTTCCACACAATAAATAAAAATCAAAGACAATCCCAAACATAAATTAAATTGTTCACACTAATTTCTTCTAACATGACACTTCCAGGAAATTCAACAATTATTTCGATACATCGAATTATTTCATGAGAACAATCACAAAACATTCGTTACTGTTTAGTTCAGCGGGAGTTTTAAACCAAAGTTGTCCCTAATAAAGAACTGAGCCGTCAAAATTTATTCATTAATCAAGCATTGATCTTAGAACAGATTAATGCTCATCAGTTCCAGCAAGCTACTCTTGCCAATGCGTGAAAATAACGTGTTTGAAAATTCATTGATAGTTTCAGGTGCAAAACATATTGCAAATCCGTTACACAAACTAATTGGCCAATTCGTTTTTTTCCCATTCTCATGCTACGGAAAAATATTATAATTACGAAGTAGATGCGAAGTTCCAGGGCACTACATACTTGAGTCTAATGAAATTAGGTAGGGACGGACTTGCTGAGACAGTAGTGACGGTATGTAATGCATACACATAACAGCCGCTTCACAGTGTGAAAATCAACTTAATTTAAATACGGAGATGAAAAAGGCTCACGTCTCTAAACTGTCAAATTCTAAATTGAAGTAAAGTTTACCATGCAGTGTACAAGTATGATAACATTTTGAACGAAGATGAAACAAGGGAACTAAAGGGAAACTTTCTGTGAAAGTACGACAACACACTGTCAATAGAAACATACACGTCTTATCCAGCTTTTTCAGTGTTTTACTTGGTATCATACCGATAAAAAGTTAAAAAAACAGGAATAATGTAAAAAATCAGCCCTTCTACAACACGCTATTCATTTTTAGTTATAATTTAAAATAATCAGACTATAAGCTAGAGAAATAACTAGAGCTAGAGCATTTCATAGAGCTAACTTATTACGCCAATACATGTTTCACTGCTAAAAGGATTAAAAGTATTAGTCTGATCTTACGGTTTTGACCTAGTTTAGGTTTTGCCTCGTCTTGTGCAGGTAGAAAAGGCTGAAACAGACATGTTCTGCTCATGATGCATCAATATGATATGCAATCTGGAACCTGGAGAGTGAAAAATAATCTACTGATGGACCGGAATACAACCACGAGAAAAAAGCATTTCGACTTAAGAGAATCATCTCGTGTAGTAGAGAAGACACAAATTGAAGCAAACAGAAACGGAAGAGATTGTTCACGAGCGAAAATTTACTAAAACCACACGCTGAATATCTCCCTGGAAAGAAAAAGAGAAAATCAGAAACTAAGCCTGCTAAAGTAATACCACTAAAGCCCGCATCAGAATCTCATAACCAATATTTCTGAATCTGTTCCAGGTAGTCCAGATTACCTCTGAAGAACCCTTTGCACTATAGGGCCTGGAGCACACATTACTAACATATGTTCCCTATGAGGAATTTAGTAAGCGTTATGTCGATAAGATGCTTTGTTTCAGTGAGTATTTAAACGTCAAAGACAGCCAATAGGAGTATCCATACTTATCTTGCTGTAGTTTTACTGATGCTAATGGTTGCCCCATGAGAGCAGCCCCAAACCGATTGAAAAATCATCTTCGCTTAAAAATCGTTACACAACCTAATGCACTTCTATTGTGTTCTTGTTCATGCAGATATTACTGTGAGCTAAGAAACTAAATTTAGATTTTACCATAACGACATGGTTTAACACTGCTTCAAGGTAACTGTGCAAAGGGAACTGGAGAATTTAATTTTTTCGATTTCTACACTTCATTTTGATGCAATTAAATTAAATATAGGTTTTCGCCCCGTTTATTCTTCTTTTTTAAAGCTTGCAGCTCGTCATTTCTTGTTTATAGAATATGAATTATTAAGATGAGAATGTCTACCTTTAGAATGTCCCTTTACCGTTCTTGCCTCTTTAACTACAAGGAATATAGGTCTCAACAGTTGCCTTTTATGTTTTTTACGTCATCAGTCTCCTTACACAGTAAACGATAAAAATATAAAAATCTACATTATATTAAAATTTGGTCTATATGTTGTTACGTGTTTCCAAGAATAAAAGTTCAGTGACTGAAAGAAATAAAGGCTCACTGAGAGATATTACCTACTAAACTTTGTTTTTTCAGACATTCATCACAACTGCATGTCCTTACCAAGTACGTCGTAGGCGCTCAAGGAAGCCAAATAATACAAGTTCCGCAATAATGGATGCATTCTACAGAGAAGCAACTCGGTCCTATACTCTCAACACTGATGCTTCCAAGAACAAGAATTCAGCGTGTACCAATTTACTTTATTACATATCATTGTACATCATACGATTCTGACATCAAACGGGCAAATTCTCGAATCCTGACAAAAACTGGTGTTTTGGGGCTTCAAACCTAGCCATTTTTGAAGCGTAAAAAACAGACTACCCACCTGAAGACAGCTGCGGTACCTCACTCAGCCAGCCCCAGCAGGTCAGCGTACTGGGGCCTCAGAGATGACCAACTGAAGAGCTGTAGGTCCACCGAGGGCTTGTGCACGTTGCGGAGGTGCTGAGGAGAGCGACACAAGCCTGCTAGCGCCTTGAACAGCTGCTGCTGGGTGTTGTACAGGCACTCCTGAGGGTAGGTGTGTGTCTTAGAATAGAATAGAATGAGGCTATAGGAACGAACCTTCTGGCCCATTCTTGGGTCGGATAATTACTTCGATAATTATTCGGTTGTTTACCTAAGTCCCATGCCGTATTTCTAGCCGCGTCAACCATCTCGGCAGCGGGTTTCGAACCCGGGTCTTTCCGCTCACAAGCAGATTCGCTCACCAGTCGACCAAGCTGGTGATGGCATGAGGTACAAGGCACACGTACAACCTAATGAGTAATGAAAGATTCAGAATGAATCAGATAAGAGAAAGCACTCGTGAGCCACATTTTAGTGCAGATGATTTTTAATAATAATGATTTGAAGGTAGAAAATAAAAATGAACGCATATACTATCTGTGACGAACCTTGGTACATTCATAAGCTAAAACATTCATGGAATGACATGCAACGTATACATTCATTTAAAACACAAAGCCCTCAGTATATTTTATTATTTACGTTTTAAAATTAAATTTTCATTTCAATTCCAGTACCAGTACTATTATACATATTCGAATATTTCTTTTTTCAAACTTTTTCTCGTCAAACTTTTGAAAACATATCTCCCTAGAATTCATCTCTTGTTCATCGTACGAATTTTGTTGATATGCACCCAAACTTAATAAAACATTCCAACTTCAAAAGTTAACTAATAAACTTTTACGTAGATTTCGTTAAAAATGAAGCCGAACAATTCGAATTGAATGTTTTCACGATATTTCCTTCCAAGTAACTTTGCTAGTCAAAAGCAATACCACTAAAACCATAAGAGTATTTTGCTCATATAAAATTTGGATAATAACTATCAAAGCAATTTATTTTTCAACTTTACAACCAAACTGCACAAGTATTTGCTCACAGCAGTACTTTATAAACGAAGTTAGACAAATTGTGCATCTGACACCAAGTACATAGATTCGGCTACTACAGCTGTGTTTTGTTTCATTTTTCTCATAATTCCCGGCAGTAAAATGCCACACATCAGCGTTCTTCTTTGTAATCTTATTCAACGTAAATCCCGTCTTACACACGATAATAAAAGCCGATACCCCTGCATAACAATTACAATAAGACCTTGACAAAACATCTTGAAGCAAAGGATGGCAGACGACGCACCTTAGGGTATACTTCAGGGTAGACGAGCCTGTTGGGACACAGCGGCAGGCACCCAGCACCAACTGCCTCCAACATAGCCACTCCCAGGAACTCGTGGTGAGCTGTTGACACCACCACATCTCCTGAATGCAGTATCTGCCAGTACCTGACCGTACAGCAAACTCGTGATCACAGAGGTCACAGCAAACTCGTGATCACAGAGGTCACAGTAAACTCGTGATCACAGAGGTCACAGTAAACTCGTGATCACAGAGGTCACAGCAAACTCGTGATCACAGAGGTCACAGCAAACTCGTGATCACAGAGGTCACAGCAAACCAACATAAGCACACAGAGGAAATGGTGTATGTCGAGCAATATAGACTGTACAAATACTGTGGCCGATACTCCTTAAAAAACTAAAACACGTTACATAATCTTATTTAAAATGAAGGTCCATCAAGATCCAGGATGCAAAACTGCTGAAGGGCGTATAAGTGTGAAGCCTACTAGTGCTTTTTCAAGTCTCAATCACCATGAAAGTAATGTCTTTAGTTGAATAGCATTTAAAATACGACTAATTCTCATAGAATTCACTTTCCAGTTCATTTAAAATGTGATATTTCCAAATAAAAGACAGTTAAAATTGATCCCTCTTTTTAAACCTCCGTAACAATATTGTCACAATGCTGCATGGGGCGAGTTGGTACAAAACGCAGAGCACGTAAAACAGGCGAGCGCACAAGCGACGTACGCACGTGGCGGCTAGCAGCAGAAGAATAACCCTACCTGCGCTCGCCAGCCATCCTATATACTGGGTGTCCACAAGCGTTACAGGACCTGAAAACCAACTGACGCAACTCAAAAATTGGGCTTTGAGTTTTTATTGTGGTATCTACAATACAATGCATGTATTACTCCTATTTCAAGCTTTGTATTGTGGATACCACAATAAAAAAAATCAAAGCCCAATTTTTGAGTTGCGTCAGTTGGTTTTTGGGTCCCGTACCTGCGAGTTACGCGTCACACTCTGCTTCTTCGTAGGCAACTACAGCAACAAGGCTGATACTACTGCACTGGAACTCAATGAGCTCCCTCGTTCACAATACACTACGTCGAGTTCATCAGAAGCAAAAATAAAAAATATTTATGAAAGTGCTAAACTTGAGAAAACTATTACCAGTGTTGCTGACAGTAAAACTTTCATTGGAAATTCATTATGAATTAGCATCCGATATTGGCTGATTTGTTGAGTGAGACTATGGATCAGGCAAACCAATGGCGAGTTTACTGGGCCTTCTTCCACACGCAAACTGAGATAGACAGGAAGGAATGAGACGGATACACACACTTAGAGAGACAGATGGAAATACACTGTATATTATACCGTATGTCCCACAAAAACCCGAACAGAGTATTTATTTTCCCGTATCAGTAATACCATCATTCGACTTATTGTATGCTCTTTTCTATAGATTAATTTTAAGGGATAATTTTGCTAGAAATTAAACGCTTATGGTATTCTTATGATGGTATTACCGATACGGGACACACGGGTTCGGGTTTTTGTGGGATATACTGTATACTAGTGTACTCATGCCATCCAAAATGATGGTAAATACTGTTGGAAAGATCTAATACTAAGAATGACCGTCGTATTGTAATATGCAATACCCCACCGAACTCTGTATCCACGATACGGACTCGACTATATAAGGCTCTGGATCTCTCTAATTTTTTGAAAGTGACATTATAGTGCAGTTGTACAGCGAAAATGAGTGTATTAATTTACCCGTGAACTGAAACGAAGACCGCCAGTGCTAATTTCTTCCTATCTACTCTTTAGAGCGTGACACGAAACATAAATAAACAAATAAATATATATAAACATACGATGGTTATTCTTAGCATTAGTTTAGATTCCACTATATAATAATACACAGTTTGTCGATTGCTCGCTTGGTACGTCTCTCTGTGACGCTCTTAAGGATTTAGAGAGGAGGAAATTCGGTAGGGCATACATGTATTGCGTATTGTGGATACCAACAGGATCTCCTTCAATGTGAAAATTCCTTCCGAAAGTTTGCATCCACTGGCAAATCAAACGAAAAAGTTAGTAAAAACACGTGAATTTTCACGTGTGGTCCAACTAATTTTGGAAGTTTCACGCTCAACGACAGGCTCTTACTTTTCCCTGGTCTGCGCGTATCCCCAGTGCACGATGAAATTACGCAGCCTCTGAAGCGCCTCTTCAAAGATGGGCGGAGCTTGCGAGAAGCTCTCCCCCAGTACAGACACTCTGAAGTTAAGCCCGCTCTCAGCTAGCTGAAACAGCACCAAGAAGAACGTCTCCGGGTCCTTGTCATGCTCCCTGTGTACAAACGACAACAACGTACAGGTGAGTGCGTTCACGCAACAGCAGTATGTGTTTCGTCGCGGAAAATCTACCGAAATTAAGGAAGAAAACTTTTGTGTGTGTGTGTGTGTGCGCCGTGTAGATATAAGCTCCATGGCAATGAAGAAAATTCGTCGTTCGTAAATTTAGTTAAAAAAAACTTTCAAGTCTACGCGAATACGACTTCTTGCAGGAAGTGTGTGGACATTTATGCATCTGTAGTACCGTGATGACTTAATTCATGAACGAAAATGAAACTAACAACAAATTGGAAAAATAGTAGAGGAAAACATTACAGTTCTCCCAATACTAGAAACGTTTAGCAAAGCACACATAAGGTATATATTCTCGTATCGTGGCTACAATCATTGTCTTGTTGGTTCTAACATAGATGACAATTTTCAGATTTTGATAGAGTATTAATTGCGAGCAATGAGAAACACAAGCAGTGCGTCAACAACTCAATGTTTTGGTCTACTACAACAATTTTCCAAGTGTACATGAACTGTGAAGGAAAGTTTCAAATGTAGTTCTTTCATCATTTAAACATTTCGTTTTCAGCTGACTTTACTTTTCATAATAGTATTTTATGAACTCCCAAACAGGAAGTCGCGGATTTTCACAAATAATTTATATACAAGCACGACACATTCAAAATAGGTTCTATCGCATTTAATGAGTTCACTTTAATACCATTTGCTATGGTCTTTGACTGCATTATGCATTTCTTTTTTCTAAAAAATGGCTTACAATTTCTCACCTACACAAGACAGTCATAGTTACCATTTTCTTTTAATTCAGATATACTGAACGTACACCAATCAATAATCGTTGGAGTAAAGAATATTCTAGCCCACATGCTAGTGGCAAATTGCTCATAATATAATACTTCGCATATCAGGCACTTATTTTATTTAATGACAAAATTATGAGGCTTTTAGCATCAAGTTAGCTTTGGTTAATTTTTATCTCAAAAATACTTTCCGTCAGGGCATTCCTTCGATTAAATTATATGTACATGAAGCGAAAGAATCACTTCAAAATCAAGACCATACTTGCAAAAAAAAAAAACAGATACTGCGAATTCTATGGACGAGCTTCTTGTTTTTTCCCAAATTCAAACGTTCATTAATAATTATTCTATATGAACCCGGAAAACTGTTGCCTCCATGCGTCAGTTCCGCCTCAGAAACACTGATGCGCGCCAATAAATTATCCACTTAATAAATTTTCGAGTTTTTGAAATAATAGTTTACATTTGGCTTGTCTCCAGTCAATGAATTCCGTGCCCATGCACGCAGGAACTCAAAACTGAAGGGAAAGGAAATCCGTCAGAGCGCTTGATACGCAGACTCGGGTTGAGTGAGACAGCGCCCCAAGAGTTTGTCTTTCACGAACAAGAATCAGAGATGAGATTTGACCATCAACTTCTCTCTGCCTTGAGAGATACATCACCTGAGCTTGAGCCTCACACTCACCATCTGTGAGGCCAGATGATGTGCAGCGGCTCCAACGCGTCTTTGCAGGGACGAGGCAGCTGCTTGATCTCTACGGGGAAGTACAACACCTGAAAACATGTAAAATCAGTTGAGAACACGAACAAATCAATGATATCTACAAACTAACCAATGACGAGGGTTTATAATTCAAATACAAACGTAATTTTACGAGTTAAGAATGTTGATAGAGAGCAGTGACATTCATTCAAATGGATTCTAAATGCAGGTCGGAAACAAAATATTTCCGTAATTAGTCCAATTTGTCACTTACTACGGCGTGACATAGAAGCAGCAGCGTCACCACCCACCTGACTCTTGGCTCGTACTGCCACCACCCACCTGACTCTTGGCTCGTACTGCCACCACCCACCTGACTCTTGGCTC